>PVHX01030491.1:0-15818 GCA_004024805.1 Geosciurus inauris | reverse complement strand
CAACACACTTCATAGAATGTATTGTTGCTAAGTGAGGCATGGATGTATACAACCTCAACATATTTCTATTGGTCAGTGACAAAATGTCATCACTTTATTTCAAACACTGGTATTTATCGTTACTTATTCATTCATTCATACATTTAAGTGCTCAAATTGATAGTGAATGACTATTCAACTGTTTATGAGTCACAGAAAGAGAAAGCATAAGTTTTAGCATCACAAAGACCTGCAATGTGCTAGATATGCAATCTTGAACAAATTGCTCAGCATCTCTAAAAGCTTGGTTTTCTTATCAATAAAACTCATGACTGAAGGCCTTATACATAATCTATTGTCATATTTTTATTAATCTTTCTGTTACTATAGAAATATACCTGAGAAAGATAGCTTATAAAGAGAAAAGGAAGTTCCAGGCCATGAATGGTTGGCCCCATTGCTTTTGTCTTGTGATGAAGTGGCACATCATGGTGGGTGTATATTGTTGAGCAAAACTGTTCACCTCATGGCTAGGAAGGAAAAGAGAGTGAGAAAGGAATTGAGTTCCCATAATCCTCCTTTAATATATGTCCCCCAAGGACCTAAGGACCTCTCACTAGGTCCAAACTTTAACCCAAAGCCTCCATCTCTTCTCAATTAGAGAAACCTGGGGACAGAGACTTTAACTTGCAGACATTTAGGAGACATTTAAGATCTAAATTATGGCAACTATATTTCATCAAATCTAAGATAAAACTGATTGAAATCATGATATTTTTTATGTAACACTAAGGACAAAACATATCAATTAAACTACAACACACTGCTAAGATACCATTAATCTCAAAAAGCTTTCTAAATTTTGAGGTGTCAAAATGTGAAAAACTTACCATAGTAAATTGTCATTATTGATTTGCAGATAAATATTTATTGAAAGAATGAAAGTCTATCTTCTCCATTTGATTATATTATCCAAAGAGACTATAGATCTAAATCACCTCTCACTCCTTCATACAGGAATCCACTTTACATAAATTGATTTTTCTACGTTTCCTCCCTATTTTCTTTGTTTCAAGTGCTGGCAGAGCAGAGATGAAGCAGTTTGGGCACAAGCCTTCTAGGAGTCCCAAGTCTGACACAAAATAACAATCATAATTATCATTTTTGAACTCATTATCTAAAAGCATTTTATCATAATATTTGCATGTATCTGTTATTTTGTTTTGTTTTGTTTTTCCAGGGCTCATTTTTTAAATTTATTTATTCTACTTAGGTATACATGACAGCAGAATGCATTTTGATTCATTGTACACAAATGGAGCACAACATTTCATTTCTCTGGTTGTACATGATGTAGAATCACACCATATGTGCAATCATACATGAACCTAGGGTAACAATGTCCACTTCATTCCACCATCTTTCCTGCCACAGTATCCCATCCCCTCCCTGCCCTCCCCTTTGATCAAAGTTTCTCCATTCTTCCCATCCTCCTCCGCCATTATGGATCAGCACCGAACTTATCAGAGAGAACATTTGGCCTTTAGATTTTTGGGATTGGCTTACTTTGCTTAGTATGATATTCTCCAACTCCATCCACTTACAACCAAATACCATAATTTTATTTTTTTTAATGCTGAGGAATATTCCATTGTTTATATATACCACAGTTTCTTTATCCCATTCATCAATTGAAGGGCATCTAAGTTAGTTCCACAGCTTAGCTATTGTGAATTGAGGTGCTATAAACATTGAAGTGGCTGTATAACTGTAGTAGGCTGCTTTAAATCCTTTGGGAATAGACAGAGGAGTGGGATAGCTGGGTCAAATGGTGGTTCCATTCTGTTTTCTAAGGAATCTCCACACTGCTTTTCAGATTGGTTGCACCAATTTGCAGACCCACCAGCACTTTGAGTGTGCCTTTTCCTCCACATCCTCGCCAACACTTGTTGTTTGTATTCTTGATATTTGCCACTCTGACTGGCATGAGATGAAATCTGAGAGTAGTTTTGATGTGCATTTCTCTAATTGCTAGAGATATTTAATATTTTTTCATATATTTGTTGATCAATTGTATATCTTCTTTTGAAAAGTGTCTGTTCAGCTCCTTAGCCCATTTATTGATTGGGTTGTTAGTTTTTTTGGTGTTAAGCTTTTTGCATTCTTTTTATATCCTGGAGATCAGTGCTCTCTCTGATGTATATGTGGCAAAAATGTGCTCCCAGAATGCAGGCTCTCTGTTTACTACATTGATTGTTTCTTTTGCTGAGAAGCAGCTTTTAGTTTGAATCCATCCCATTTATTGATTCTTGATTTTATTTCTTACATTTTAGGAGTCTTGTTAAGGAAGTTGGGGTCTAATCTGACATGATGAAGATTTGGGCCTACTTTTTGCTCTCTTAGGTGCAGGGTCTCTGGTCTAATTCCTAGGTCCTTGATCTACGTTGAGTTGATTTTTGTGCATGGTGATAGATAGGGGTTTAGTTTCATTTTGGGGCATGTGGATTTCCAGTTTTCTCAGTACCATTTGTTAAAGAGGCTATCTTTTCTCCAATGTATGTTTTTGGTGCCTTTGTTTAGTATAAAATAACTGTATTTAGGTGGGTTAGTCTCTGTGTCTTCTATTCTGTACCATTGGTCTACATGTCTATTTTGGTGTTAGCATCATGCTATTTTTATTACTATAGCTTTGTAGTATAGTTTAAGGTCTGATATTATGATGCCTCCTGCTTCACTCTTCTTGCTAAGGATTGCTTTGGCTATTCTGGGTCTCTTATTCTTCCAAATGAATTTCAAAATTGCCTTTTCTATTTCTATGAGGAATGATGTTGGGATTTTGATTAGAATCACATTGATTCTGTACTACTGAATACTACTTTGGGTAATATGGTCATTTTGGCTGTATTGATTCTGCCTATCCAAAGTCATGGGAGATATGTCCATCTTCTAAGATCTTCAATTTCTTTCTTTAGTGTCCTGTAGTTTTCATTGTAAAGGTCTTTCAGCACTTTTGTTAAATTTATTCCCAAGTATATTATTTTTTGAGGCTACTGTGAATGGGATAGTTTTACTAATTTGCCTTTCAGAGGATTAATTGCTGATGTATAGAAATCCCTTTGATTTACCAGTATTGATGTTATATCCTACTACTTTGCTGAATTAATTTATTAATTCTAGAAATTTTCTGGTGGAATTTTTTGGATTCTCTAAGAATAATGTGGGCACATAATGATAGTTTGAGTTCTTCTTTTTCTATTGGTATCCCTTTAATTTCGTTTGTCTCTCTAATTGCTCTGGCTAGAGTTTCAAGGACTGTGTTCAATAGCAGTGGTAAAAGAAGGCATCCCTGTCTTGTTTTTTAGAGGGAATGCCTCCAATTTTTCTCCATTTAGGATGATGTTGGCTTTGGGTTTAGCATAGATTGCTTTTACAATGTTGAGATATGTTCCTAATATCCTTAGTTTTTTTTTTTTTTTTTGGTACAGAGGATTGAACTCAGGGGTACTTGAACACTGAGCCACATCCCCAGCCCTATTTTGTGTTTTATTTAGAGACAGGGTCTCACAGAGTTGCTTAGTACCTCACTGTTGCTGATGCTGGCTTCAAACTCACATCTCCTGTCTCAGCCTCCCAAAGTGCTGGTATTACAGGCGTGTGCCACCGCATCTGGCTTATTCCTAGTTTTTCTAGTGTTTTTGAACATGAAGAGGTGCTGTATTTTGTCATATGCTTTCTCAGCATCTATACAGATAATCATATGATTCTTGTCTTTAAGTCTATAGATGTGATGAATTACATTTATTGATTTCCATATGTTAACCAACCTTGCATACCTGGGATGAACTCCACTTGATTGTGGTGCACTATCTTTTTATTATGTTTTTGTATGTAGTTTGCCAGAACATTATTGAGAATTTTTGGATTAATGTTTATCAGGGATATTGGTCTGAAGTTTTCTTTCCTTGATGTGTCTTTCTCTGGTTTTCAAATCAGGGTAATTTTAGCTTCACTGAATGAGTGTGGAAGGTTTCCCTCCATTTCTATTTCATGAAATAATTTGAGGAGTATTGGTATTAATTCTTCTTTGTAAGTCTTGTAGAACTTGGCTGAGAATCCATCTGGTCCTGGGCTATTATTGGTTGGTAAGCTTTTGAAGTTGTATTTTATTTCCTTGCTTGAAATTGATCTGTTTAAGTTGTGTATGTCCTCCTGATTCAGTTTGGCAGATCATATGCCTCTAGAAATTTGTCAGTGTCTTCAGGACTTTCTTTTTTACTGGAATGTACATTTTCAAAATAGTTTCTAATTATCTTCTGTATTTCAATAGTGTCTGTCATGATATTTCCTTTTTCATCTCAAATTTTTGTAATTTGAGTTAGCTCTCCCCTTCTTTTCATTAGCATGGCTAAGGGTTTATCAATTTTATTTATATTTTCAAAGATCCAGCTTTTTGTTTTGTCAATTTTTTGAATTGTTTCTTTTTTTTTGCAATTTAATTGGTTTTAGCCCTGATTTTAATTATTTCCTGTCTCCTACTTCTTTTGGTGTTGATTTGTTCTTCTTTTTCTAGAGCTTTGAGATGTAATATTAGGCCATTTATTTGTTGACTTTCTCTTTTTTAATGAATGAACTTAATGCAATGAAGTTCCCTGTTAACACAGCCTTCATAGTGTCCTAGAGATTTTGATATGTTGTATCAGAGTTTCCGTTTACCTTTAATAATTTTTTCTCCCTAGCATACTATTTAGTCTGCAGGTGATGGAGTAGCTTCTATTTTTTTTATTTTATCTTTGATTTCTAATTTCATTCCATTATGTTCTGATAGAATGCAGGATAGTATCTCTACTTTTTGTATGTGCTAAAACTTGCTTTGTAGCATAACATATGGTTGATTTTATAGAAGTTTCCATGTACTGATGAGAACAAAGTGTATTCAGATGTTTATGGATTAAATATTCTGTATGTCTGTCAATTCTAAATTATTGATTGTATTTGAGTTCTGTGGTTTGTTAATTTAGTTTTGTTTGGGAGATCTGTACAGTGGTGAGAGTGGTGTGTTAAAGGCACCCAGTATTATTGTGTTGTGGTATATTTCATTCTTGAAATTGAGAAAGGTTTGATTGATATACATAGATGCTCCATTGTTTGGGGCATAGAATATTTATGATTGTTATGTCTTCTTGATGTATGGTTCCCTTAAGCAGTATGAAATGACCTTATTTATCCCTTCTGAAAATCTTTGGTTTGAAGTCTACTTTCTCTGATATGAGGATGGAAACCCCTGCTTGTTTATGCTGTCCATTTGAGTGGTATGTTTTAACCCATACTTTCACCTTCAGTCTGTGGTTGTGTTTTTTTATGACATAAGTCTCTTGAAGGCAGTATATTGTTGACTTACTTTTTAATCCAATCTGCCAGTCTATGTCTTTTAAGTGATGAGTTAAGGCCATTAATGTTCAGGGATATTATTGAAATATGGTTTGTATCCCTGTTCATTTTGGTTTCTTTCTTTCTTTTTCTTTTTCTTTTTCTTTTTTTTTTTTTTGGTACTGGGGATTGAACTCAGGGGTACTCAACCACTGAGCCACATCCTCAGCCCTATTTTTTTGTGTTTTATGTAGAGACAGGGTCTCACTGAGTTGCTTAGCGCCTCGCCATTGCTGAGGCTGGCTTTGAACTCGTGATTCTCCTGTCTCAGCCTCCCTAGGTGCTGGGATTACAGGCTTGAGCCACCGCGCCCAGCTCATTTTGCTTTCTTTTTGGTTTTTACTTGACTTGGTTTCTCCTTTGATTACCTTTTCCTTTAGTGTAGTTCCCCCCTTTGCTGATTTTCATGATTATTTTTCATTTCCTCATGGAACATTTTGCCGAGATTGTTCTCTAGAGCAGCCTTTCTCATTGTAAATTCTTTTCACTTTTGTTTATCATGTAGGGTTTTTATTTCTTCACAAATTTGAAGCTTAATTTTGCTGAATAATATTTTATTATTATAAAAATATAATATTATATAATAAATATAATATAAATATAAATATATATAATATAAATATATAATATATATATTTATATAAATATATATAAATATATAATATATATATAAATATATAAATATATAATATATAAATAAATATATATATAAATATAAATATATAAATATATAATATATATATAAATATAAAATATATAATATAAATATAAATATATAATAAAATATAATATAATAATATAATATTATATTATAAAAATATAATAATATTTTTGTTTGGCTCCCATTTTCTTTCAGAGCTTCGTATATATGTTTCCAGGATCTCCTGGCTTTGAGGGTTAGGTTTGAAAAATCTGCTGAAATTCAAATTGGTTTCCCCATTTATGTAATCTGAACCTTTTCTCTTGCAGCTTTTAAAATTCTATCCTTATTATGTATGTTAGGTATTTTCATTATAATGTACCTTGGTGTGGGTCTGTTGTAGTTTTGTACATTTGGTGTCCTGTAGGCCTCTCATATTTGATTTTCCTATTCTTTCTTTATGTTTGGGAAATTTTCTAATATTATTTCATTGAAGAGATTGTTCATTCCTTTGGTTTGTATCTCTGTGCCTTCCTCTATCCCAATAATTCTTTGATTTGGTCTTTTGATGTTATCCCATAATTCTTGGATGTTCTGTTCATGGTTTCTTACCATCTTCATTGTGTGGTCAACTTCATTTTCAAGATTATATATTTTGTCTTCATTGTCTGATGTTCTGTCTTCCAAGTTTTCTAGTCTCTTGGTGATGCTTTCTATTGAATTTTTTATTTGATTTATCATTTCCCTCATTTCAAGGATTTCTGCTTGTTTTTTTTTTCAGTGTTTCTATCTCTGAATTAAAGTAATCTTTTGTTTCCTGCATTTGCTCTCTAATCTCTTTTTTCAGAGTGATAGTTGCTACCTGTATTTGCCCTCTTACCTCTTTGTTGGAGTGATCAATTGTTGCCTGTAATTGCTCTGTGCTTTTATATTATTCTGTGCTTCACAGATCATTTTAATTATGTACATTCTGAAATCCTCTGTCATCTCATCTACTGTGCTATCAATGGATTTCATTATTATAGCATCTTGATTTGTTTGTGGCATTTTCTTCCCTTGTTTCTTCATGTTGTTCATGTATCTTCATTTCTGGCAGTGTTGATCTGAGGTATTAAAGTTTCTACCCTATAATCTTATAGTGTCCCTGCAAGTTACCAATACCTCATCTCTGGAACTGGGCCTGCTGGGACCTTGAGGTAGTCTTCCTGGTCCTGGCTGTTGTCTCTAGAGAGAAGTAGGTTGGAACAATCATCTGTTGGTTGATGGAGGCCACATTTGAGGTTGATCTCCTCCTCTGTGCATGCTGCGATTGTCAGTCTCTTCCTCTGTGCATGTGGCTGGGTCGATCTTCAGTTGACTTTAACAACAGAAAGGAAAGAGGTTATTTTTTGACCAACATAGAGGTTGCCTACTTTGTCTTAAATCCTCAGCAGGGACGTGTAACCAAAGGCAAATGTACTAATATAGGAGTAAAAGAAAAGTCAAGAAACAAACTGCATGGACATTTAAAGGGGAAAAACAATAATCCCTTTAACTCAATTAAGAATTTTATGTGATTTCATTTTCTCTCCACTCATAATGCATCAAATTTAACAATTTAGTGGTTGTACTAGTATTTACAATATAACCTAAGTCTAAATTATCTACATGCACTTTCAAATAATACTATACCAATTTCATGTATAGGGAAGGTACCTTAGAATAATTCCAGTTTCTCCATTCTGTCTATTATAATATTACTTTCATTCATTTGGCTTGTTCATATGCTATGATAACACATTATATTGCTTCTAGCATCATTTTAAATAGTTAAAGGTCAATTAAGGATAAGAACAAATAATTTCTTCTTCTTCTTCTTCTTTTTTTTTGGTTTTCATGCTAAGGATAGAACCCAGGACCTTGCACATGCTAAACATGTAGTCTACCACTGGCATACACTCTCAGCCCCTGCTCATGTAGCTAAGACACATAAAGTTTAATATGAATCAGTATGGAATGAGATTCATTAGAGTGCAGAAAATGTTATGGCCGTATGGAGAATGACAAGGTCATTTCAGGATAGAGAAAAGAAATTTTATCAAAAGAGGTGGAAGTTATGTGGGTCTTAAAGGATTTAAAACAAGGAGATCAGGACAGAAGGCTCACACTTTGTAAGCAAGGAATGGACATATTCAGATATTAAGCATTCCTTATATAAATGTCCACATTCCAGTGTTTGGGGCCTAGTGAATGGAATGATGGACAAGACTTCAATCAGCCTTCTGTCAAATAGCCCTAGCTGTTGAACATGACTTGTCATCAGCAACCTATTCTGCTGCTGACAGTTCTTGTTGGCAAAGCTAGTATCCAATTACATGCTCATCTTAGCTAGGGCCAGGCAAGGAAATGTTGTCCACATGCATAGCTGAATCAAAAGCCACCCCTTTAGCATGAGCAGAGAAGAAGTGGCTCATGAGTTGATGGGAGCAACTACAGAAAACATCACGGCCTTCTCTTTTCAGACCCTGTCTTGAATTCAGCCTGTACCTCCCTTTTCCAAAAATAGCTAGGATACCTTGACCTGACTAGTAAGCCCAACCTGACTTGGACTGGGGCTTTAGTTTCAGTCCCTAATAAGTGCTACTTGGCTTTCTTTTGCTACTGCTATTGTATTGTCCTGGAGCTCCAAATCTGCCCTTTGTCTTCCTTCCTTGGTCACTGAACTTGTGCCTCAGACCCTTAGGATGGCTCAGTTTTTTGTTTTTTTTTTTTTTTACGAGACTGATTAGGTAGCAGATTTATATGGTCTCCATTCAGGGAATCTGACTTCATCTCTGAGTAGTTAGATTCCTGAGTTTCTATGAAGTCCTCTTGCCCAGACAAAAAAGGCTGAAGGAGACAGAGAAGACTCCACTGGGGGCTTGGTACTAGAAACTTCACAGTAGAGCAGCAAATCAATCAGGGTCCTTTTGATGGCTGGTTCTTAGAATAAGACCCCAAACAACAGTCTTTTTTTTTTTCTTTTCCAAACAACAATCTTTGTCAAACTGTTCAATGGTCACCTCAGTATTTGGTATTGTCACTGTTTTTAATTTTAGCCATCATGATAGGTTTGTAGTGACATTTTATTTTGATTTTAATTTACATATCATTAATGTTTGATTATGTTGAAAACTGTTTCATGTGCTTATTTGCTATCTGTGTATCCTCTTCAGTGAAATATCTTTTCATGTCTTTTGCCAATTTTCTTCTTGGGTTGGTTGTATAATGTTGACCTATAGAATTCTTTGTAGATACTAATTCTTTTTTTGCCTTTTACTTATTTTTCTTTCCTGATAATTTTTATTGTTTTTTGTTACTTATACTTAACAGAAGAATCCATTTTAATATAATTATACAAGCATGAAATATATAGTATTCTAAGCAGGATCTCATTCTTGTGGATGTACACGATGTTGAGATTCACTGTGGTGTATTCATACACGTACATGGGAAAGTTATGTCAGATTAATTCCACTGTCTTACTTATTCCCATCCTGTATTGCACATGTATAGTAAATCTTCTAGATAAGTTATGTTGTTCAGTTATTCTATATACTTTGTTGATTTTTCTTTATATACTTTGTCAAATTACAAGTGATTCTAAAATTCTATATTGAAATACTCAACTACATTTGTGAATTTCTCTATTTCTTTATTTATCCTTTCAGCTCTGTCAGTTTTTTGAAACTTGAGTTCAGAGGCCCAATTGTTTGCCAGATACACAGTTAGGACTGTATGTCTTCCCAACTGACTACACCTTTATTATCATTCATTGTATCTAGTCATGTTTTTGACCTGACTTGTATTTTATCTTATATTAATATGGCTATTCCTATTTTTAAATTAAGATTTTAACAGCATATCTTTTTCTAGCATTTTACTCTCAACTTAGGTATACCATTGTATTTGAAGTGAGTTTGTTGTGGAAAGCACATTGTTGGATCAATTACTTTTCCTGCTCTGAAGATCTTTATCTTTCAATTATATTTAGATTGTTAACATTTAAGGTGAATGTTATTTCAGTTTGACATTTTCCCACTGTTTGATTTCTCTATTACTTGTTTGTTCTCTTTTCCTACATTTATCTGGGTTACTCAATCATTTATTATGTTTTCATTTTAATTTATTTGTGGTGTTTTGTAGTATATTGCTCTGCATAATTTTTTTAGTGTTTGCTCTATGTATTATAATATGCATACAAAATTTTCAGTCTATTTTTTATCAATGTTTTACTATTTGAACTCAGGTGTGGAACCCTTACTTTCTTTAAGTCCCTTTTCCCTCTCCACTTTTATAATTTTTAAAGTATTTGTTCTACATACATTGGATATCACCTAAGACATTATAGTTATTTAATTTTTGCTTCAGTCATCAAATATTGATCTGACATCCATCCCCATGATAGTATAATACTCTACTATATTTATCCTTAAATTTATCCATTCCAATGTTGCTCTTTCTTTTGTATCATCCCAAGCTTGCTTCTGTTACCACTTACTTTCTATTTAGAGAATTTCTCTCAGGCATTTTTTAGTGTAGCTATGCTGACAACAAATTTTCTTAATCTCACTGCCTTTGAAAATGTCTTTATTTTGGGGCTGGGATTGTGGCTCAGTGGTAGAGCGCTTGCCTCGCATGCGTGAGGCCCTGGGTTCGATCCTCAGCACCACATACAAAGCAATAAAATAAAGACATTGTGTCCATCTATAACTAAAAAAAAAAGTATTAAAAAAAAAGAAAGAAAATGTCTTTATTTTCCTTCCTTTCTAAAATTCATTTTAGCTGAACATGGAATTCTGGGTTATCAATTCTTTTCTTACAATAGTGAAAAATTCTTTGTTACATCATTTTGTTCTCCATTTCTTAAACTCCAATGATGCAAATATTGAATCTTTCATTATTGTCTTGTGGGTGCTCAGTTCTGTTCATTTTTCCAATCTATTCATATTGTGTGAATTCTATTCTGCTGTTCCATTTCTCATTTCATCCTCTGTTATATCCACTGTACTATTTAGCTTAATTGGTGAAGACTTTATTTCATGCCCTTGTATTTTTCAATTCTATAATTTCCAATTAATGCTTTTTTTCTAACTTCTCTTTCTTGCTAATATTTTTTTTTTTTTTTTCATTTTATTCAAGAAAATTTGAAATTGCTTGTTAAAATATTTTCTGGGGCTGGGATTGTAACTCAGCGGTAGAGTGCTTGCTTTGCATGCGTGAGGCCCTGGGTTCGATCCTCAGCACCACATACAAAGCAATAAAATAAAGACATTGTGTCCATCTACAACTAAAAAAATATTTTAAAAACATATTTTCTGATGGCTGTTTTAAAATCCTTCTTGGAAAATTACAATACCTGGGTTACCTCAGTGTTAGTGTCATTTGATTGGTTTTTCTCATTCACATTGTGATTTTTCCTGGTTGGTATTATGCGTGATTTTTATTGAATTCTAGAATTTGCATATAATATTTTGATATTCAGAATCTTAAATACTTTATCTTCTTTTTTTAAGCAGGCAGTACCCCTATTGAGGTGTGCAAGAACTAGGTGAGTGTGTAATTTTATCTTCTCTCTGGGCCCTGCTGATACTACCTCTGCAAAAGTGGTGCACTGACTCCTTGCTTCAATACAGATGGAAAGGATAGTAAGTTTAGTTAACCCTTTCATCCCTCTGATATTTTCTCAATCGAAGCAGGGCACTTTCTTCTTACATCTGAGTAGGGTATCACATTAATCCCTCACTGGTTCCATTGCCCCCAATGGAGGGCCAATTCTAATTGTTCCATTGCTGTTGGCTTGGAGTGGAAGCTCCATTTACAATAGGAAGAGGTGGGAGGAGAAGAAAGGAGTGCTAACCAGCCATGCTTCACATTGTGCCTTACAGATTCATTGCTGCCAGGTGTGTTTGGAGAGTCAGTCTTAACCCCATTGAGGCTACACTATCGTGGCAGAATCAGAATATCTATTTATAAATATAGTTTTATACCTGCATATATGTCCATAAAATATAGCTAGATTTGCTTTTTACAAACTTTATATTAATGGAATCATAATGTCTTTTGTTTCTTTTTTCTCAACATTATGTTTATAAGATCAATGCATGTTGTGACATATAACTATATTTATTTCCATGTAGTATTCCATTGTGCAAATATGCTACAGTCTATTTATGCAATCTACTCTACATAAACAATTAGGTTCCAATTTTGTGCAATAATGAACAATAAAGAGACTCCTCATTTTACAATGTGATTATATTTCAATAAACCTATTGTAAGTTGAAAATACAATATGTTGCCAGAGCATTTATTATACATATCCTACTGAATATAGTAGTTTAGAAACAGGGCATATGGTAGAGTATCATCTGTTTACCCTCATGATCACATAGCCAATTGGGAGCTGTGACTAACTACCATTCCCCAGCATCATGAGATAGTACTTCTACATATTGGTAGCCCAGGAAAAGATCAGAATTCAAAAGTATCATGTCTACTAAATAAATATTGTTTTTGTACCATCCCAAAGTAAAAACATTTTAAGTTGGATCATGGTAAGTTGGGGAACATCTGTACTATCATGAACATTCTGTCATGTATTGCAGTGCACAAGTATACTTGTTTTCAGGTCATACAAATTGTGGAATTCTGTGTACTGGGATACATATATGCCCAAGTTTAATAGGTAATGACAGATATGTTTGCAGAGTATTTGTGTCTATTTACATTGTTACTAATAACATACAAGAGCTCTAATTACATTTTCACCACAATTTGCTACTGTCAGTCTTCTAAATGTTTTCCAATGTGATGGATGTGTTAGATGTGAACTTTTTTAAAAAAATTTTTTAGTTGTCAATGGACCTTTATTTTATTTATTTATTTATTTATATGTGGTGCTGAGGATCGAACCCAGTGCCTCACCCATGCTAGGCAAGTGCTCTACCACTGAGCCACAACCCCAGCCCTAGATGTGAACTTTTAAAAAGATCTCCCCTGCTATAATGTGAAGCATGCCTTGTAAGGGGATAGAGTGGAACATGTCTTCAATAGCAAATTTATGGATGATGTAGACATTCTCCTCATCTTATCTCAGATTGTTATTAAAGTAAAGGACAATTTGGGAAAATAGAACTAGCAAACACATTTTAGCCAGTGAAGGGAAAAGGGAAAATTTATGTCTAAGAATGTCTAATAATCTGTTCATCTAACCCTATGGTTCTCAAATTATGAGCTGAGGTTCATCAGGGCACCTCTGTGTACTCACAAGGGGCATTGTGGGATATTTTAAGTTTTTGAAGGAAACAGTGATATCCAACAGCTGTTCAATATCCCATAAGCTGCTAGTTTGAGGTACTTCACAGTTTCAACATTGCATTGTACTACATTCTTTCTGATGGCTTCTGTAATAAAAATCAAATATTATGTGAAAATGTATGTGGAACAGGAAATGAGGGTGGTGGTATCCAATCTGATTCCAAGGTCTGAAAAGTTGTACACTGTCTGAAAATTGGCTATTTAAGATAAACTAAAAATAATTTATATCAATAAGTTTATTAATATTGTCTTATTTTAAGTGGTCACTAAGCTATTAGTACCCATTTAATACTAAGTTATGTGAGCATGGCCACTTAATAAATGAAAATTTTAGATAATTCCTTTTGCTTGGAGGGTCTTTGGAAAAATTAATGAGATGGTAACGGCATTGGCAACCAAGATAGTTTGGGAAGCTCTGATATAAGTTGATAAACTAGGAGAAATGTATGAGAAAGGTGATCTAAATGTTTTCCTTCTCACCACATCTCCTTGTTCTGTAATAGAGGTCATAGACTGCCCGGAACTCCCTTCTTGTTTTCCTTCTCTGTGTCTGACCTCTCACTGCTTAGAAGATGGGAGGTTGCTTGGGTGGGTGTTGTGCAAGCATTTGAACACTGAGCTGCCTGCAGAAGCAAAACTAATTTTGACTGAATCCTCCAATTATCTATTGTAGCTTCTAATTTGGGGTGGATTTTTTCAAAGACTATGAAAGAATAGATTTATCCACTCTGTATTAATAATAACTCTTCATTCAAAAGACAGAAATGCTATTTACCTGTTCCTGTCACAACTGGACAAAATGAACTCATTAATTTATATTTTGAGCTCATTTTATGAGGAAAAAAAGCCCACAAACATGAGATTATAACAAGAGGAGGAATTACCACTTAGCTTAGCTAATGTACCTTATTTTACACTGGCATGAGGATCTGTAATGTTCTAAATAGTAGGTAGGTAGATATGTATACAAGTATATAGGTAGGTAGTTGTAGAGATACATGTTCTATACAGATATACACAATCAAATAGATACCCATCGAGGAAAAATACTAAACTCTTAAATTTTTCATCATGATAGGTAGGAAAGGAATCTCAGAAGTATAATAATAAAGAGAAAATACTCTAGGATGGTAGAGTGCTAAAGGTCCTGTGGCCACATTATAGCTGGGGACCCCAAACACCTTGCCAGATTCTAACAGAGGGTGTAATGCTGGAGGGAGTGAGCCCACTGTAGAACATCTGAGCCCTTATTTGCTAAAAGAGCAAGCACAACAATAGTTCAAGAATTATATTGCTGTTGTCACATGGTCTTGTTTTCACAGTGCTACCACTAAGATCTCATCATTAAGGATTCTGTTAACCAAAATGTTAATATATGTATTCCAAAAAATAATTTATGTTCCATGTTGTGATAATGTGTTTGTGGGAGTAGTTGCTATGTTTCTGGGGGATTCTGAGACTGAGAGGAAAAAGACCTTTCATGGTCACACAGTCTAGACTAGAACACATGGCTCCTGACCAGAAGGTCAAGGCTTCATTCAGTCAGTCCCAGAGTTCTGCCTCTGCTTCCTAGCACTGTGAGTCAGGAAAGCTATAATCCAAACTGGTTTTCTGACTTTCTCTAGACTAAGGAACTCCTTCAGTTCAGGCACCTTGGCTCATTCATCTGATTTCAGGCCCAGTGCCGAACTTGCAATGCTGGGAAACCTCCCAAACCAGTCTGGGGCTTTTGGCTTCCCTACCTAAGAGCACAAGGGAAAGGGCTTGTGAATCCCTGGGGGTGGCTATGACTCCATCTGGGAGGCCTGTTGGAATGCTTGTTCCTAGCTAGCCCTGGGAGGAAATAAGGAAAGAAAGTAAGAAGTAAAGGGAGGAGGGAAGCAAAGAAGTAAGGAGTTGTTTCCTCCAACTGTCCCTCCCAGCAGGCACTGGCCAGGACCATTAGGCCCAGCTCTTGTGGCCTCAGGGAGGCAGAGATCTGAAGATTGCTTGCTGGCTCGATTTTCTTTTTCCCCTCTCATTTTTTTTCTCCTTCTGCTCCTTGGGTTATGGTGACCTGAAATGTCTCTCACAGTGAGTTCTGAGGCAGCAGTGTCTGAGAATAGCTCACAGAGCGGCAGCAGTCTTCCCCAACCTCTGAAAAAACAGGCAGGGGAAATCTGTGGAGTTTTGTTCTGCCTACCCCACCTCTAAGTGAGTTGGGGGCTGAGCACTGAGGGGGTGGGGAAGTCATGACCTTATGTTCCTTCATGTTATTTGATGTTGGTTTTGGCTGCATTCAGGGAGCTAAAAAGCACATAAAAACGAAGCTAATAAAACTGCAGGGCTAGAGAATGGGCCAGGCACAGGCTGTGGACTCCCAGAGCAGCTATGGCTAAGCTCTCAAGCCTGGCTGGTTCACTAACCTTCCAAGGTGCAGATTTGGGCCAGGCCA
>PVHX01030490.1:0-15819 GCA_004024805.1 Geosciurus inauris | reverse complement strand
TTTGCCTGTGTATCTCTTTATCGAAGTGATCTTTTACTTCCTGTATTTGCCTACGAATCTCTTTATCAAAGTGATCTATTGCTGACTGGGTTTGCTCTCTTATATCATTCTTAAGTCACCAACCATTTTAATTATGTGAGTCCTGAATTCCTGTTCTGTCATTCCTCCTGCTGTACAGCACATGGATTCTAGGAGTGTAGTACCTTGGTTTGTTTGAGTCACTTTCCTCCCTTGTTTTCTCATGATGTTTGTGTGTCTTTCCTTCTAGCTCTGCTGATCCAAGGTGTTACAGTTTTAACTCCTATATGGTTATAGTTTCCCTGCAGGGTTCCGTTACTTCTCCTCCAGTAGGTGGCGTTGTCCGTTGTTTGCTGGATGGTATCCTTGGTACTGGTCCCAGGCCAAGGTGAAACTCTGGGCCGCTGGTGGAGTCGCTGTTCCACCATGGCCAAGGTTTGCTCCTGGTGTGTAGGAAGTTCCACTGTTTTAGAAGGTGGTCCACAAAGAACAATAGCTGGGGTTCCGCTCAGGAGACAATCCACAGATGCAACTGCTAGCGGTCTATCGTGGTTGGGTGGGCACTGGGGCCAGGCACCCTGTGCGGAAGCAGGCCCGGCACGCCCGGGATAAACTCCGGGCTGAAGCCCTGGGCCGGATCCCCCACCACAACTGCACTCCACCAGTCGGCGCTGAAGTCACTCCTCCCGGCTACTGCTGCCTCCCGGTGGCCCTGCTCCCACACACGCGAGCGAGACTCCTGCGTGGGGCAGCAAGCCGCAGAGAGCTGCCAAGAAACTGGTTGGAGAATGGCACCCCACTACTTCCAGTCTCAGTCTTGGATAGCCGGAGCCCGGGGCTGAGGCCCAGGCTACAACTGCGTTTCTCAGGCCGGTGCCAAAGTCACGCCTCCTGGCTACCGCTGCCTCCCAGTGGCCCTGTGCTCACACATGCGAGCGAGACTCTTGCGTGAGGTGGCAAGGCGCAGAGAGCTGCCAAGAGACTGGTTGGAAGATGGCACCCTGCTACTTCCAGTGTCAGTCTCGGATAGCCGGATCCCTGGGCCGAGGCCCCTGGCTGCAACAGATTTCCTGCCGGCTGGCGCTGAAGCCACGCCTCCTGGGTACTGCTGTCTCCCGGTGGCCCTGCGCTCACACACGCAAGCGAGACTCTTGCGTGGGGCGGCGAGCCACAGAGAGCTGCCAAGAGATTGGTTGGAGAATGGCACCCCGCTACTTCCAGTCTCAGTCTTGGAGAGCCGTAGCCATGGGCTGAGGCCCGGGCTACAACTGCGTTTCTCCCGCTGGCGTTGAAGCCACGCCTCCCGGCTACCGCTGCCTCCCGGTGATCCTGTACTCACACACACGAGCGAAATTCCTGCGTGGGATGTTGAGCCGCAGAATGATGCCAGGAAGCTGGCTGGAAAACAGTGCCTCCACCACTTCCAGCCTTGGTCCCTGAGAGCCTAGCGGAGAGTGGACTGTCTAGGCCGCCATCTTGGAACCGCCCTCTCTATCTACTCTTAAGAATCAGTTGAGATTCCTCAGATATCACTCTTGGGAATGTGTATAAAACCTCTTGCCTCCTTTAGCTTTTCTCTACCAGAGATGCAATCTGCCAGGATGAGTCAGAGTCCTGCTGACGGTACATGGCTTCTCTTGGAAGCATCAGTGACATTTCTCTCTCCAATGACCCTCCTGTTTGCAAAATGTACACTGGTTGGCTTTCTGTTCTCTAGGGTCCGCTTCATCTCCCTGAACAGCAGATCAGATGACTCACCAGAGTTGTATCACCCTGAGAGGGGTTCCATTGTTCTCTGGGTCCTGGCTGAACTTAGAGGGCGAGGGCCAAAATGCTGATGGCTTTTTCCTTGTCCCTTTTATTTCCTTGACTTTGGTCTATAAGTTTTTGTTTTTAAAGAGTAAACAAGCCAGTTTCACCAGTCTTAAAGAAGGAGTAACATGTTATAACTTCAATATTATAATTTTACATTACCCTCTGCCCGTTCTTATAATTGGGTTTTTCTTTTCTCATTGCTGAGTTTTTGGACAACATTGTATATGTTAGATACAATTATTGTTCAGATATATATTTTGAAAATATTTTACCCAAACTATGTCATGTCTTTCCTTTTCTTAAGAAAGTATTCCACAGAGCAGAAGTACTAAAGTAGAACTTACCAATTTTGAGATGGATGGTAATTTATATAAAAATGCATTGCCAAATCTATGATCACTTAGATTTTCTCCTATTATTTTCTAAATGTTGTGCAGCCTTTTCATTTTAGGCTTAGGACTATAATTTATTTTGTATTAATTTCTGTGGTAATATAAGACTGAGTAAGATTCTCTTCATTTCCTATATACATCCAGTTTGAACAGACTATCAGTTATTCCACTGAATTGTCTTTACCAAAGATTACTTGCCTATATCTTCACATGTCTATATCTGTACTGTATATTTTTCTCTATCTGTGTATATGTTGTTTCACCCATTTTATGCTGTCTTGATTAATTTAGCTTTACAACAATTCTTGAAGTCATATAGCATGAATCCTAAAATTTTGTTCTTCATATTCATTATTGAGTTGGTAATCTACATATTTTGCCTTTTCATGTAAGCATTAATCAGTTGATGTCAAATGATTTACTGGGATTTTTAATATAATTTTGTTTTAAATTTATGAATAAATTTGGTGATAATTTAAATCTTAAAAATGTTAAAGCTCTCAATCAATTAATGTAGAATATCTCTCAATTAATTTAGTTCTTTATTTTATTCATCAGAGTTTTATATTATTTATATATGCTATAAAACCTACTATGGCATTAATGATCATGTCCTCCCCAACCTTAGAATAATAAGTTGATGCCTAATTTCAACATTATCGTATTAAGGTATGGGGCCTTTGAAGGCAATTAAGTCATAAGAACAAAGCTATCATTAATGGGAGTAAGTAGTTCCATTATAAAAGAGTTCCATGAAAGTTCCCTTGCCCCTTCCACAATATAAGATAGCACAATCTATGACCCATGAAATGAGCCCTAACCAGACAGTGAGTCTGTCTGTCTTGGTTTTGACCTTCCAGCCCCCTACTAGAAATACAAATTTACTGTTTGTAAATCCTCAGATTGTGTCATTTTGTTATAGCAACTTGAACAAAATCCAATATTGCTATATATATTTTGCTAAATTTATGCTTATTGATGCTCTTTTAGGTGTTACTTTTTGCATTTAAAATTCTATTTGTTCATTGTTGGTACACTGAATGTCAATTAATTTATAAAATTTATTATTAACTCTGTATCCTGTGACATTACTCATTTATTAGTTATACATGGTCTTACTTTTTGCTGAATTTTTAGACTGTGTTAATAAACAGTCATATCACTCTGAACAAAGGCAGTTTTATACTTCTTCCTACTCATCTGTATGTTTTGCTAGTTTTCCTTCCATTTGCCCTAAGTAGCCCTTTCTGGATGATATAAAGAATAATTGTGAGAGATAACATTTTACTATCAGGGGCCCCAAATGTCATGTAGATTTAATAATTTTCTAAGAGTATTCACAGGACATAAAGTTACACTCAAGACTTAGATATAAAACAGCAAAAAGATACAAACCAAAATCAGTAGAAGGGGAAAGTACAATTGTGTACTAGTGTTTTCCAAAGAGAAATCAATTGGATTTAGAGAATATAAGAGGAGATTTACAATGGGATTTGGATCACATACTTACAGAGACCAAGAAGTCCCACAATATACTATCTATAAGCTGTAGAACTGAATCAAAACAAAAACAATGTGTTCAGTGTATTCAGTCTTAGTGACAAGGCCTAAAAATGGGGAAGGAGGACACACTGGGTTAAATCCTGGAGCTCAATGACACACTGGGTTAAGTCCTAGAGCTCAATGGCCCAAGCACCAAGAGCTCTGATGTAAAAGGAAAGATGGATCCCCTTGATTAAGAAGAGATAAAGAGTTCACTCTTTTTATTTTATTTTGTATTATTTAAAACATAAAAATGCATTTCAAGTCATAGTACACATATTAAGCACAATTTTCCATGTCTCTGGTTATAAACAAGATAGAGTCACACCCTTCCTCTGTCTTTTAGAATTATTCAGGCCCTGGATGAATAGATGATGCCTGTCACCATTGGGTATGCATCTTCTTTACTCAGTCTACTGATTCACAGGCTAAGATCTTCCAGAAGCCCCCTGACAGGCATATCCAAAAGTAATGTTTTACCAACTCTCTGAATATCCCTTAACCCAA
This sequence comes from Geosciurus inauris, assembly GCA_004024805.1. Lineage (NCBI taxonomy): Eukaryota > Metazoa > Chordata > Mammalia > Rodentia > Sciuridae > Geosciurus > Geosciurus inauris. The sequence continues at coordinate 11,545 of PVHX01030490.1, read as the reverse complement.
ACTGGTACATAAAATAAACTACCACATTGAACGATACCCAGAGGAGAACAGTCATAAGCCTCCAATAATCCTTTCAGTGAAGTCAACCAGGACATACCCCTCCAACAATCACTTCTGATAACACATTTAAAATGTATCTACCTGGGGCTGGGATTGTAGCTCAGTGGTAGAGTGCTTGCCTCACATGCGGGAGGCCCTGGGTTCGATCCTCAGCACCACGTATAAATAAATAAATAAAACATGTCTATAAGAAAAATTTAATTATAAAAAAAAAGAATTAAAAAAAATAAATAAAAAATAAAATGTATCTACCTTTAGGGTATAGGCCAAGGAGTGGGATAGCTGGGTCATACTACAATAAAGCAGCCACTTCAATGTTTATAGCAGCACAATTCACAATTGCAAAACTGTGGAAGCAACCCAGATGTCCTTCAATAGATGAATGGATAAAGAAACTGTGGTACATATACACAATGGAATATTATTCAGCAATAAAAGAGAATAAAATTATGGCATTTGCAAATGGATGGAATTGGAAAGCATTATGCTAAGTGAAGTAAGCCAATCCCAAAAAACCAAATGCCGAATGGTCTCTCTGATTAGTGGATGCTGATGAATAAGGGAGGTGGGAATGGGAAACATAAGAGAAATAAAGGAACACTGGATGTGACATGGGGGAGGTTGGGGGGCAGGAAAGGGGAATGGGTATAGTAAAGATGGTTGATTGAGAAGATCATCACTACCCTTGGTGCATGTATGAAAACACAATTGGTGTAACTTTATCTGGTTTGCAACCAGAGAAATGGAAAAACTGAGCTCTATATAGTGCTATGACTTGAAATGCAATTAAATAAACTAATTAAAAATAAAAAATAAAAAAGAACCCTAAAAAAATAAAATAAAATAAAATGCATCTACCTGGCAATCTCTTTAGTGTTTGAGACCCAAGGTTTTAACTGCATACGGATTGTGTATTCAACCTCTGTCTAGCTCAGATCAAATTACAGACCATCAGATGTAAAGTGATAAGATGTTCAGAGTAAATTGTGTTGTCTGCACCATTTAGGCACAGGAAATCAAGTTTATCAGTTAGGGAACTGATAAGCTCCACATTCTCAGGGACTGCTCAGGGGCTTAGTTTAAGTTCATAAACATAGTAGTCTTAGGTCACCTACCTTAACTTTATTTGACAAACTTACTATGGTCTTTATGTTAGAGGAAAGTGTTTAGTTTCGAATTGTTATACTAATATTTAGGCATTTTTGGAGATATTCTTTATCAATTTTAAGAGGTTCTCACCTACTCTTAGTTTGCCCAGGGTTCATATTATCGATGGATATATTAATCAAAGTTCTTCAAAGGAATCTACCAATAACATGTATATTTAGAAAGAAATAAATTTGTTATAATGAATTGACTTTTAGTTGACACATAAAACTCATCATCACAATGATTGTTTAATTTTTTAAATGTTTTTCCTGCACCAATGACATGAGTTTATGAGTTTTCTTTCTGAGACTGTTATTATAGAGGATCTCATTGATTGATTTCTGCGTGTTAAATCAGTTTTAGAAACCAAAATAAATCCCACCTTGTCATGGTTTATAATTTTTCATCGCATGTGTAATAGCCTTTGGTCTTTGTCCAGAATTCTAGGGACAGAATTTTCAAATGTTTAGAATTTCCTTATTGATAGAAATATTTTGTCATCATCATGGCCTCTATGGTCATTCTTTTTTTTTTTTTTTTTTTTTTTTTTGGTACTGGGGATTGAACTCAGGGGCACTCGACCACTGAGCCACATCCCCAGCCCTATTTTTGTGTTTTATGTAGAGACAGGGTCTCACTGAGTTGCTTAGCACCTCGCCTTTGCTGAGGCTGGCTTTGAACTCGCGATCCTCCTGTCTCAGCCTCCCAAAGTGCTGGGATTACAAGCGTGAGCCACCGCGCCCGGCTCTATGGTCATTCTTAGTTTATGCTAATATGGTAACTTATGATGCTTCTCTGGATAGTTCTAGGTAGCATAAAGGATGGGAACAGACCCTTCGAGGAAGACCAATGACTTGATTAGAAGCTCAAGTCATTGACCCAGGTGAAATCAGTTCAATGTCCAGGGAGGGAAGAGTGAATGAGAGTGAATGAGAGTGATAAAAGCTGAATTGTCAACTCCACATATGTGACTTCTCTAGACCTCTGTCTATAGATCTCTTCATGTAGTTGGTCCTAATTTGAATTTTTGAAAATAAAATTGCAAATTTAAGCATAAAATTTCAGTTCTGTCTGTTCTACTTAATTATCAAACTTGAGGAGGTCAGAAGAATCGCAGAATTTGTAGCTAGCAGCCAGCTTGTTAGAATTGCTAGCAACAAATGGGTTCCTGAAGATGTGATTGGTGTCTGAAATAACAGTAGTTTTATTGGGATCTTCTCTTTAATGTGTGGGATCTGAGCTAACATTGAATCCTTAAACTCCAGAATTACATTGCAGTATATGTAGGATTTCTCCCTGTCTTCTTATAACACATTAGAGCATTGTCTCCAAGTCATCAATGGAAGTCTCTGGAATAATTGCTAACTAGAAGCCTTGTTTTTCTTTCTGGACAGATGATTTTACATTGTTTGGGAATTGTGGAGATTTTGCCATTTTACAACTGCATGCTTCTTGGTCCCCTTTAAAAGTACGTCTCCATACTTTATCAAATATTTGAGATGTTTCGCACAGAGGCTTTTACAAAATACATCAAATTCTCTTGTTGTTATAAACAGAATTAGTTTGCATTTCTACACTCTTATACTCAAACTCTTATTTCAGAAAAGGTCTCTAAAGGCTACTGAGCAACCATGATAGCTACAGGTCAAAAGAAAACCAGTGGTTAAAATTATGTCAATTCTAAATGAAAAGGAAATAAGAAGGAAATGAAGAATCATGCTCCACTATTTTTATCTTGAAAATATATTTATTTCCATCATTTGACTCTGTCTTTTTCAAACTTCAGGTGAATGTGGCAAACAACCAAATCATCTTAGCCCATCATGGCTGTCACAACAGAAGACCTGAGCCTATGTACTTTATAATAATCAGAAATTTATTTCTCACAGTCCTGGAGAGGGATAAGTACAAGATCAAGGCTCCAAGGACTCTAGCATCTGGGAATGGATTTCAGGCCATGTTACCAGGTTGGAAGGCAAGACAGTGAGAGAGGAGAACTGAGAGATGGGCAAAAGAGGACAAGACTTGTCATTTGCAGTGGCATTCACACCAGACTAATGAAACCACTCCTGTGGTAACAGGATGAATCCATTAATGTGGGTCTTGTCCTCATAGTATAATCACCTCCTAATGTATTTTGTAGTGGGGTAGTATGGTGACTCCAAGTTTTTTGTTTGTTTTTTGTCTTTAATCAGAAACTATGACTACTTTATTGTCTTTTCTAGTTCAATATGAATTTTGGTACTTGTTTTATTTCAGTAAAATATAACATTGTACTTTGATATAAGTATCACATTACAACAATAGATTGCTTTGGGTATTATGAAATTTTAACAATATTAATTCCCAAATCCATGAACAAGAATTTCTTTCCATTTATTCATGTCATCTTTAATACTTTTCATCAAAGTTTCATTGTTTTCATTTTAAAGGCATTCAATTTCTTAGGTTAACTTATTCTTAGGCAATTTTTATTTTATTTTTGTGACTACTGTAAATGGTATTGCTGTAAATGGGATTTTTTTCCAGTAGTTCAATGTTTGTATTATGATTAAACACTATTCACTATTGATTTTTGCACATTGATTTTATATCCTTCAACATTATTTAATTTGTTTATTAATTACAACAGCTTTTTAATGTAGTTTTTAAGGGTTTTATATATATATGTTTATTAATTTGTTTAATTGAAACTCATGTAAACATTTATAAACTCATGTATAATATGCTTATTTTATTTCATGTATACATTTATAAAATCTTACATGTATACATTTATATATACATTTTAAAATAATGTGTACATTTATTTATCTAAAATCATGTAGAAATCTATAATTTAGAGCTCAAAAGGAAGAATTACTTTTTCCTCACCCAAATTTATTGAGTTTGACTATTTTATCCTAAACATAGCCTTACACAGGGCTCTAAATAAATTGGCAAATAAACGTTTTAAGGACAAAAAACATTTTTTTATTGGGAGAGCAGAACCACCTTGGCCTCATTTAGAATATATACAGAATGTCTTTGATTAAGGTAATGCTTGCTACTGAGCCCATGACATAAATCTAGATAATTTATAACACAAACATTAAAGGAATTTAGAAGAGCACTTCTACTTTGTTTTTTCCATACTTAGTTTAATTATGTTGCATGATCTCATATATTTTTAAAACTATAAAGTTATCTAGTTAATGTTCATATCTTCAAGCAACATATGACTAAGGAAAAATAATTTAGGTTGTAGCAAAAATTAACTTAGCAATATTGTTTTTGTCATTTTCAATAAATTTTATCAAAGAAACCTAAATCCACTTGATTCCAAAAGAACATAGAAAATTTTGTAAATTTACAAATAAAGTTCATAAGCTTAAAATACTAATTTTGAGAGGTTTAGGACATATGTATGAATTCTTAAACCATTACCACAATCAGAAGGCCAAAAATCTCCATCAGAATTTAACCAAAATAATGAACTAAACTAAGAAATAAGATATTTTATGGCTTTATATTCTACATAGAATAAGGTAATGAATATATCCACCACTAACAGAAAACAATGTTGGTAAATAATATACTCACTGCCATCCTTCAATCCATCTCTTCAAATAATTAAAAGTTCACCACAGCACTTTGAAAAGATAGAAACCTCTTGTCAACAAATTCTAAGTTCATTTAGATATGATCACCTTCCATGTTCAGCTTATGCTAAGTTAAGCATTTAGAGAATGAAATTCAAGGGACTTACATTATGACTGAATAAGAAATTTGGCTCCTGATCCACAGAAGTAAAACTTCTATGAAATGTCATTTTATGTGTCCCTGAGGAGTGATAATATTAATCCACAAGTGCTTGGAAAATGGCCATTCTGAGTGAAAATGGGATACCATTCAATGACAGTGAAAATACACAATAAGAAAGTAATGACTTTAATTCTGCATAGAACATTATTTAATTAAATTCATTAGACTTCTCATTGAAGAGTGTGTGCTTATTTATATATATGATTGTTTAAGTATATAAAATGTGAATATATGCACATACATTACATGTTAGAAAATGCTCTAATGATTGTTATGTCTCTTATTTTATTAGATGTTAAGTTATACCAAATTCTATGAAATATCATGTTCTCTTTACAACAACAATAATAAATATCAGAAATTATACTTTTTTGGTCTCTTACAACTTGCAAAATTATCTTTAACTAGTGACTATTGAAGTAGGATAAAGTTTGTTTTTACTTTTAAAAGAGAGACTCATGAATAGAACTGGAGAACATCATGCTAAGTGAAATAAGCCATATTAACAAAGTCCAGGGTGGATGTTCTCCCTCATATGCAGAAGTCAGAGGAAAAGGAAAGAATTCAGAAAAAAAAAAGCAGGGAAGAGATCACAAGAAAATAGAAGGAAGACCAATAGAGTAGAGAAAGAGGCTCTGTCAAGTAAAAGGAAGGAGGAAAGGACTGGGGAATTAAATCTATTAAATTATCCTATTTCCATGTGTGAATATACCATAAAGATTCCTGCTATAGGTATAATTATGACATGTTAATTTTAAAAAATAATAATAATAGAAGAGAAATCATTAGAATAGAGCAAGCAGATCAGGAGGAGGAAGGAGGGGAGGGAAAGAAAGTTGCCAGGGAATGAGACTGATCAAATTATGCTCTGTAAATATATGAATATTACATAATGAATCACACTGCTATGTTAATCACAATGCAACAATAAAATAAATAAGTAAATAAATAAATAAATACTCAAATCAGTGATTGGCAAAAAATACTGCTTACTTATTATTTAAGAGAAATGTGAACTTGAATAGTAAATTTAATAAGGTTAAGTTTTTTTTAAAATAAAGAATGTTTATAAAAAGTGGAATCAATAGGAATATTTTATAATTGGTGATATTTTTACATATGAGAATGTTTTACAAATAAACTTTTTTAAACCAGATATCTTTTTAAAGTTTTAATTTTCTAATATAAAAATTAATGATAAAAATAAATTTTAGGTTCTTATTCAATTAATTTACAATATGATTGTGTCATCAGTGTAATGACAAAAACAAACAGTTTTAACCAGTGTTGTAAAACCAGGACCTGTTATTAAACATCAGTGTTTTCTTTTAAGAGAGAGAGAGAGAAGATATCAAAGCAAGGAATGAAGAAAGGTTACACACTTATACAATAGTGCTTAGACTAAAAAAAATACATTCCTTCATTCTTGCATTGACTATATTCTCTACAATATGAAATTCAATTTAAATTTCACATAGCTTCCAAGCATAAATAGCATTCATGTGATACATATGGACAAATACCTAATAAATGGCAATATCTTCCTAAGTAATGAAACTGATGCCCAAGCAGCATGATATAGTAAAAGGATATCACATCAAAAATAAGAAACAGACTGTGGCAAGCTCATGCTATGATAAATTTTCAATAATACTGGATGCACTCTACTCATATTTTAAAAGGATGACTAAACTGTTTGGTCTACATTAGCTCAGACATCCATAATTTTGTAGTTGCATTTTCCAATTCATTTATTTAACTCCTCTGAATTTGAGGTGATTTTATCTCTTTAACATCTAACTCACTATTAAAAAATGGAATACATATTCCTTGGTATGCACATCTAGAAACTTCAGTTCTTTCATTAACATGCCTATTCCCACAATTTCTAATATTAAGTTTCCCTGATATGAGTCTTGAGAATTCAATGTTTGTATTTAAGTCAGACGGAGGCATTGTATCTATGATCCACATATTCTAAATACAATAAATCTTTTCAGAAACATTGACTTAATTTTCTTAAATTGTTTATGATTCTTCAATATTTATAGTTACTTTTTTTTAAAATATTTTTTTAGTTGTGGATGGACGCAATGTCTTTATTTTATTTCTTTGTATGTGGTGATGAGGATCGAACCCAGGGCCTCACGCATGGGAGGCAAGCACTCTACCACTGAGCTACAATCCCAGCCCTATAGTTACTTTTTAAGTTAAGACAAAAGTAACTAGTTTCTCATTGCAATCTCTGTAATCAAATGTCAGGTTTTGAAAACCAGAATTCCTTGAGGCAATAAGTGATACTTCCCAATGTTTCAAATTTAACAACTTTCATGGATTATTAGAGCAATACAAAAATAAACCTTCTGTGTCAGTGAGAATATTACTAATACACGATTGTAATTTTTCTCAGAGTTCCTTAATTCCAATGTGTCGTTCAGTAACTTTCCATTATGTACTCATATTTCCACATTAGAAAAAAGAAATGCAAAGAGAAGTGTGTAAACAAACATGAAAAAATTATAAATATTGACAAATTCTTCCATAATAACATCCAACAAAACTATTTATTAAAATGCAACACTAGCTAATGAGGAAGAAACTAAAACAACACAATATCAACTTTCCTTGCCATAATAATACTAAAAAAATACTTATTGTTTTGGAGTTTGAGATTTCTTGCTGTTACTTTACTTATGCATGTTCCTTTCCTTAAATTATGAACTCTAGTTTTTCACATGCATATAGAAATTTGTTTGTGGGTGTTAGTTGTGTCATGGGTAAATTATTCTACGCTCCTCTTTCCAAACAAATAGGATATTGTAATTATCTGGTATTTTTATATTAATTTGAATTATTTTATCATCTGATTAATTCAGTATTCCTTATTGGGTAATACATGAGATGCTACAGATGTACTTACACAACACCAAGGAACTTGATTAGTTGAAAAATGCTAAGCTCCATTATATTGTAGTTGTAGACTTTGTGACATAGCAAATCACAGCACTGACTGCCAGTGTATGATATTCACATTCTTTCAGGGTTTAAAAGGGCAAAATGAGATTTCATTTTATTTTAATTAGAATGACTATCTTTGAGAATGCAATGGTAATAAATGATGGTGAGGATGAGGAGAAAAATGAACTCCTACACACCGTTGGTGGGAAATCAGTATGGAGATTCCTGAAAAGATTAGAAATGGAACCACAATATGACCCAGCTATACCACTGCTCAGTATTTATTCAAAAGAAAATCAGCATATGATATTGATACATGTATTTCAATATTTATAATACCATTATTCAAAATTGCCCTATTATGGAACCAGTATAGGTTACCATACCAATCAACAGATGAATGAGTGGATAAAGAAAATGTGGTATATATACACAATGGAGATTTATTCAGCCATAAAGAAGAATGAAATCATGTCATTTGCAGGAAAATGGATGATATCTATACAGCATCGTGTTAAGCAAATAAGCCAGGCTTAAAAAGGCAAGGATGGTATGTTTTATCTCACATATAAAAACTAGAGATAAAAGTTAGGGGAAAGGAGAGATCTCATGAAAATAAAAGGAAAAAATGGGATAGTAGGAGAAGGAGAGAGCAAGTGGAAGTACTGGGGAACAAAATTGACCAAATTATGTTCTGTCCCCTTACCAGTATGTCACACTGAATCCCACCATTATGTATAATTATTATGTATCAATGAAACATTTTGAAAATATCTATGATCACATGATCTATGAAAGTCTATGATCATATGTGCTCAATGTTGCCTTTAGAAAGCAAAATATTAATATTTACCTACCATGAATCAAAATATGAGTTATAAATCAGTTCAGAACTCTTAGTCCAGACCATCTTTCTTCAGGAATACTTGGTAGGAGTGATTCTGTGTGCTCTGGATAACAATGTGGGATGGATGTCAGGCTCATATTAAATTATGAAACTGTCACCTACCAAAGAGTCTCACCATAAGTCTGAATCTCCTTTGTTCACAAGTAGCAAATAGTGCTTCATGAAATACTTTTTCCTATGTTATATTATTTGACAGAACTTATCTACAAACTTTGACATATTAAAAATATACGAAATTATGTCTTGTAATGAGAAAAAGTTTAACTTCTTTGATGGACCTCTGAAAGCAAGTTAACAATTGAATTCATTGGCTATCAAATTAGCTTCCTACCTTAAGAACATGGGCAATTTTGATGTTTTTTAATTCTTAAATTTAACCATAAACAAAATATATACATGCTTATTACTTGTTATTTTCAAAAAGTTGGTGTGTACTGTCATTATCATATAGCAACCCCACCTGCTAAAAAAAAAAAAAGTAATTCTTAAAAATAGAGCACTGGCTTTAAAATCCAGGGTTAATAAATCATCAAAATATGTTCACAACAGGCAATTTGGGAGCAATTGCTCATCTAATTCTCTCAGTCACACTTACACACAATTACTAATCACCAGCATGATTATTCTTTCTTTCAGAAGGGAGCGATATATTGTTATGCTTAAAAGTTCAGAATAATAAAATAACATATGCATGAATATTACATAGATTATGTACACTTACAAATTGTGTATGCCTCTGTGTGTGTGTGTGTGTGTGTATGTATATTCAGAGATCCATGTATATATCATTTTATCATACTGGTATGCTGAAGAGCATTGTCAACAAAGAAAAAAGTACTCATGAATTAACCACTGGTTATTTCTGGAAAGAGTAGCCTTGTTTCTCTAATATTTAATAACTATAAATCAATGCAATTGTGCAAGAATAGAATATTTTTATGTATGTCTGTTCCCTAGAGAACAAATAAAAATGACTGCCATTGGATAGCATGATGTTTTCTGTTCCTATTTGTAACTGTAACTGAGCATTTTTATCTTTGTTCTTTCTTCCAGTTACAGGCCTGTCAGTGAAAGTTTCTTGAGTGCAATGGGGGAGGGGCCATGGGAAGAATAGAGGAACTTTGGTCAAAGGAGAGTGAGGGGAGGATAGGGGACATGGGGACAGAAAAGATGGTGGAATGAGATGGATATCATTGCCTTAGGTACATGTATGACTGCACATATGGTACGACTCTACATCCTGTACAACCAGAGAAATGAAAAGTTGTGCTCCATTTGTGTACAATGAATCAAAGTACATTCTGCTGTCATGTATACCTCATTAGAATAAATAAATGTAAAAAAATTGCTTGAGTGCTTTTCCAGCTGTTGCCTGATACTCAACCAGAGATAATTGTTACTGTAGAGGAGTAGAGATTTGATGAATGGTAGACATTTTAGTTGTGCCCACACAAAAACATCATGTAACAAACATTTTACTTGACCTTTGGGAATAAGTTATATTTTTCCAGGTATTATTGTAGAAGAGTAAGTGGTTGTCTTTTTTCTTTTTCTTTTTTTGGTACTGGAGATTGAACTCAGGGGCACTCGACCACTGAGCCTCATCCCCAGCCTTATTTTGTGTTTTATGTAGAGACAGGGTCTCACTGAGTTGCTTAGTGCCTCGCCATTGCTGAGGCTGGCTTTGAACTCGCTATTCTCCTGTCTCAGCCTCCCTAAGTGCTGAGATTACAGGCTTGTACCACCGCCGCGCCTGGCTGGTTGTCTTTTTTTTTTTTTACAAAAATCATGAATAATAGAATGGAAGAAGTTTCCAAAAACATAATTTATGCCAAATTTCAATATTTGACTTCATGGATGAAGTAAGCAGTTTATATGGCTTGGAATCTGAAAAACAAACAGAGAAAGGACATTCATTATGCTATCACTCAATGGAAAGTAAGATTTCATTAAATGCATTTTATTTTTGATATTTTATGAGAATTTTTTCCTGCTGAACTGCTCTTCAAATACACTAATTCCTTAACATGATACTTTTATGGAAGGAAAAACTACATTTTAATATAGAAAATATCTTTAAAATAATAATGTTTCAAAATTAAAGTGTGTGGAATTAAAGTCTTGTTAACCTTAGGGGGACACCTGTGGGAAATATATCAGAATCTTTTCATTATCTTTCAATTTTTATATACAACCAAAATTATTCCGAATTAAAATTTTACTTAAAAAATTTAAAGTGTTCCCAAAGCATAATTTACCCATTACTCTATAAATGCTGAGTTATCTCTCCTGTCATCTCTTAACTTATGTTCATGTTTTTCTAGTATGACTAAGAAAAATGGAAAGTTACTCTTTTATTCATGGCCAAACTACTGATTTCCCCAGTCCCAGAGTACATTTTCATTTCCATAGGATGCTGGACTTAGGGAGAAGATTCATTTGCTTTGACCATAAAATTGGATGAATTCTCATGTGGGATTAGGCCCCGAATTCCTTAACAAGACACCTATAGCACAAGAAATAAAAGCAAGAATCAATAAATGGGATGGACTTAAACTAAAAAGCTTCTTCTCAGCAAGAGAAACTATCAATGAAGTGAACAGAGAGCCTACATTCTGGGAGCAAATTTTTGCCACACGCACATCAGACAGAGCACTGATCTCCAGG
>PVHX01030489.1:0-15807 GCA_004024805.1 Geosciurus inauris | reverse complement strand
AGAAGATCACACATAAACATCAAATCAGACTTGGGAGAAAAGAGGAGGGAAGAACATGGGTTGAAATTGTCTTTTGTATTACAGGGGTAACTTGTGCTAAGTCCTGAACATGGGACACAGTGTCTTTATTTTCTCTCTGCACAAAATATTTCAAACTTTATGTATTTATTAATTATTTTCCCAACTTTATTGAGGTATAGTTGATAAAATGTGTGTATATTTGATGATTTGATATCTGTATACATTGTGAAATATTCAACACAATCAAGCTAATTTATATATAATTTTTGTGGTGAGAACACTTAAGATCTACTCTCTTGGAGATCAATCAGCAAGATGGCTAAATAGAGGAACCTGGCTGTAAACAGATGCCGAGCTGCACATTGCGGTGAGTGACCATGGCAGAACACTGAATTCAACAGTAGAAAAATGGAAATCTTGTAAAATATGGAGACTGAGACAGAAATTCAAGAGAAACAAAATACCTCAGTACTGGCCATCCTAGCTCTGCACCTGGGAGATGCTGAGTTTCCCCTCCACAGGAGTAAAGGAGAAAAAGAGTCTGAACAAACTATCAGCAAGTTACCACAAAGTTTTGTAACACTTACAGACTTGCAGCCTAAATAAATGAGTGGCCTGAAATCCCCACAGTTGCCTAACTTTGGGAAAGGACCTCGCTTATCTCCCAGCAAACTCCCAGATTGCTATAGCTGGGAGCCATCATGAGAAGGCACCTATTGTCCGAGTAGGGACTGCTCTAGGGGTCAGAAATCCCTGGATGTTCCATATGTGGGGCCCTTCAGTCATTCTACTGCACTGGCCTCAAGTACCAGACTTAGCTTTGTGAAGTGACTGACAATCTCTATGAGAGTGCTACCTAGTGGGGAATACTGTTGCAATGTGGAAAGGCATGGAGGTCACCATCCTCAAGAACTGGGGTGTTGGGAGCTGCCCTCTGAGATCAGAGGCATGGACAGTTGTAAGTGATAGAGGGCAGTCACCTGCAGGGTTTTTGCCATATCTCTCACAGTGCTGTGCTCAGGTGCCTGTCACTAACAAGGCAAAGCTTCCACTCTTCCAACGAGTGTCAACGGCTGCCCTGTCTGTGGAAGCATGCTGGAGCAGTCTTTATCAATGTTGCTGCTCCAGCTGTTGCCCTTCTCCTAGGGCTCACAGCCTAAGAAAGTCTGGAGAGCAATTTTGCCCATTAGGGGCCACATTCTGCTCTTGCTTGCTCCTGTGAGCACCCCAGCTGAGAAGAATTTTACCTGGCTCCAGTCACGACCCACTCCCAGATTCCATCCCTGGTGGGTGCTATAACTGAACTAATGGGAGAAGGAGGGAGAGAGGCCTCCACCTATTTCCAAGTCCTCATTGTACACAGGGGGTTCTTAGCTTTGAATAATGGGTGGTCATGTCAACAGTAGCAGCAGAGAGAAACAACACAACTTTTGCTGTCACCACATCCACGTTGGCCCCCTGCACCAGTCACTCCTGCTGATAAGACTAGGTGTGAGTACCATAGAGTGGGTGCTAATTTTTGCTCCTGCCTCTCCCCATGAAGCAGCTGGAACTGTACCAGTGTGTAATCAGTGGACAGTATTTCAGGCCCCTCACCACTCCTGCAGCACCCATTCAAGCAACAAGTAACAGAGCCAAGGTCAACATTATCTAAGGAAAACCCTTTCTTTGATTGGGGCTACCACTTTCATTGTGAGAGTTACAACACCAGCTGCACCCTACACTCTATGCACAATATCCTATGTGTACCTAATTGCATATGATATGCAATTGCATATTCTGCAATTGCCTGGAAAATTCTACATATATGTCTCTTGTGTTCATTTGGTCTATATTAGCATTTAAATCAACCATTTCTGTTGATTTTCTGTCTGGATATCCTATCAATTATTATAAATGGGGTATTAAAGTCCCTTCCTATTTTTGTATTGTTGCCAATTTCTGTATCCAGATTTGTCAATATTTGCTTTACATATTTAGATGTTCTAATGCTGTGTGGTACATTTTTGGAACTGTTATGTGTTTCTGCTAAATTAACCCTTTTGTCATTATACAATGACCTTCTTTGTCTTCAGAGACAGTTTTAGACTTAAAATCTGTCTTGATTGATACATGTACAGTCAGTTAGGCTTTCTTTAGTTTATGGTATTCATGAGATATCCTTCCTGTCCCTTCATTTTCAGCCTGTGAGTCCTTAAATCTAAGGTAAGTCTCTCACAGACAGCATGCAGTTAGATCCTGCTTTCTTTTGAGATGCATTTTGATTGAAAAGTTTGATCCCTTAACACTTATGGTAGTTATTGAGGATATTACTACCATTTTTTTGTGTTGTTTTCTGTCCATCTTGAAGTTGCTTTTATTCTGCTTTTTATTTCTCTCACTGTCTTCATGATTTCATCATTTCATTTTGGTGATTTTCTTGGTTCCTTCCTCTTCTGTGTATCCATTGTAGCCTTTTTCTTTAAGATTAGCATGAGGGGTGCAGGAAATAACTTGCAATTTTACCCGTCTAGTTTAAGTTGGGCTTAGCTTCAGTCTCATACAGGATTGCTAACCGTTCCCTTTGTGTTCTTTTAAAAATATCATGTGTCCATTAGCACATTTTTATCTTTTACCTTTTATATTAGTATCTAAAGTAAATCACCACCATTACAATGTTGCATTGATCTGAATATGTCTATACATTTGCTTTTACCAGTGAGATTTATACTTTTATAGGGCTTTATGCTATTGTTTAACCTATTTTAATTTCAACTTCAATAACTTAAATTTTTCTTGTAAGGCTGGTTTAAAGATGATAAATTACTCAGTTTTTCTCTGTCTGGGAAGGACTTTATTGCTTCTTCATTTTAAAAGAATAATTTCCCTGGGTATAATGTTCTTCATTGGTGTTATTTTTTTCCTTTCTTTTAATACTATCCTACTCTCTCCTGGCTTGAAAAGTTTCTGTTGAAAAATATTATAGTATTATGGAAAATTCCTTCATATGTAATGAATGATTCACTTTTCTCTTGCTGGGTCTAAAATTCTCTTTTTGGTTTTTACTTTTGACCATTTGACTACAATTTGTCTCAGTGAAGATTGTTTGATTTTCAGACTGCGTGGGTTCAGTTGGCATCCTGGATCTCTGTTTATTTCTCTCCTTAGGTTTGGGCAGTTTTCTGCCACTATTTCTTCGAATAAGTTTTCTTCCCTGCCCCCTTGCTTCTATCCACATATAGACAGAAACAACAAACAAACAGAATAAAACACACACATAAATATTAGAAATGAAGACTATAATACCTGGTTTGAAAAATTCAACTGAGCTACCATAACAGACTGATCAAACAGAAGAAAGCACCAGCAATCCTGGAGAGAGATTTCAAATTACCTGGGGGAACAAAAATTTAAAAAGATAAAAAAAGTAAAGAAAGATAGTATGAGATGATAGTTTCAAGCGAAATAACAAAAGTATTATGGGAGTTTCAGAAACAATGGGAATATTGCCAAAGGCTAGTGCCAATTCTTGGAAGGCCTTCCTCTCTATTGAAATTCCAGTGAAGTCTTAGCAATATATTGTAGTGATTTTGAGTTTGGACCTCTGGATTTAGTGTAGTTTTGAATCCTGGCAATGCAAATTATTAGCAGCATGATGTTATATTCCATTATTTCTTTAGACCTGTTTTTCCTTTGTGAAACTGGAATAATGATGGTACTTAATGTATGAAGTCATTTTAAATATTCTATGAGATACTTTATATGAAACAGTTATATCAATACCTAGAATGATACATTCACTATAAATGTTATTTTAGAATAACAACACAATTCATGGCCCATCTAAAATGGGCCTTCTCTACTTTCCCTAAACAGAGGAGATCTAGTTTTTATTTGTACCATTCCATTTCTTTTTTCTTGGCTCATTTTTATTGGTACATGGGAATATAATTTGTTTTGACATAATTATAAAAGCATGGAATATAATTTATTCTAATTCAGTGCCCAATACTTCTCCTTCACTTACCTTCTTCCTTCCTCCTGTTCCCTTCTTGCTAGTGATTTTTCTATTTACTTATAGTTTTTTTTTTTTTTTTTGGTACTGGGGATTGAACTCAGGGGCACTTGACCACTGAGCCACATCCCCAGCCCTATTTTGTGTTTTTATGTAGAGACAGGGTCTCACTGAGTTGCTTAGTGCCTCGCTGTTGCTGAGGCTGGCTTTGAACTCGTGATTCTCCTGTCTCAGCCTCCCTAAGTGCTGGGATTACAAGCATGAGCCACCGCGCCCAGCTACTTATAGTTTTTTTAATCAGTGTCCTGTGGATGGACAGTAACTTCTATTTCTGCTCTGCATGTATGTGTGTGTGTGGTAAATCTTTCTGTATTTTGTACAATATTTGTATACTTGCCTTGCCATACTTTCTAGTCTCTGTATATTCACATGCATGAGAGGGAAGTAACCAGCTCAAAGTTTGGATTAAATTAAAGTTCAATTACATCTGTGAAACTGTTGATTATTAACACTGAGCTTCTTCCCTAGCCAGTCTGTGAGGCTGAAGCCCATAAGACCGTCTAACACAGCTTCTAGTTCATAATATTTATTGAGGAGAATTTATTTGAAAAGTATTCTGTTCAATAAAAAGCTAATTAAGAAGGCTTGACTTTTTCTACAATAACAAATGCAGCAGGAACAGTTTTAATAGCCCTAAAATTTTTGGCTAGACTGTTAACCATATCAGGGGACTGAAAAATAAGTAAACTGTCAATGCATTATCTTTATCTACATCCAGTACTGCCTCAGACAAAGTTTATGATTTTTAAATTGCTTCAAATGAAGATCATTCTCTTTTTTTATTCTTTTTCCAACTCCTCCTTTCTCTTTTTCTGAATTTTTCTTTTTAATCATGAAAGTTAAGTGTTAATATAATTATCTACTAGTAATATACATGGATTTATTAGCTTTCAACTGAATCAGAATACTACTGTCCTTCAGAGTAAAAAAATCATGTCTCTTTACAAGGGAATGTTGTAAAAATCACACGACCAGGAGAAGATGAATTAAGCTACTTGGCAAGGCTTTATTGAAATGCACGCCCTCTGACCAAATCCTCCGTCCATTGTCCATCAGAGCGGGTCGGGAGAAATGGCGTCGGAGATTCCATGCATAGAGAATTTTAAGAAAACCCAGTCAGGAAGGGGAGGGCTTGGGAACAGGAAGAGAAGGCCAGAGTCCTTCCTGATGGGTCAGGAAAACTCGCTGATTGACAGGAGGAGTGTCCACTAGTGACGTCACATCTGGCTTGCAGCTCCGCTGACCAGTTTCCTTAATTGGGCATCTTAGACCCTGACCAGACCTGACAAATGTCTTAGGATATTAACTTTTCAATATATTTATAAAATATTGCATAATAAAAATAGGCTTTATTCTGAAGCAGTAATAAACAAATATAGAATATATCAGTTTCATTTACCAAATGCCTTTTATTTTTGCACATGTGTTCCCAACAACACTGCTCTCTAGTGGGCCTCTGGTTATTTCTATGACAAAATTTCAGTATGTAATTTCATGAGACCTTATCATCTGTTGTTTGATGCCATGCCTTGCGTGGGTCTGCCGACAAGTTGGGGTCCCGGGAGACAAAGAGGGGTCCCCAGGAAGGACGGAATGGGGTCCCGGGGATGGGATATGGAGTGGACCGTTGCAGAGTCACTTCACCCAGACTCTGGGGTCTGGTAAGACTCCTCTGCTGGAGCAGAGAGAGATGCAGAGCCCTTTTATTCCAGAAAGTACAACAGCTTAAGAATAGTCCTTGGACCAATCATGGCCCCAAAGTTACAAACAATGGGGTACAGCTCTGGAAGGCCCACAGTCCATTAGCATAGAATGGGGAAAGAAGGAGGGGAGGGGTTAAAGGTATGGGGAGTCCTCCTATAATCATCAAAGATTTTCCCTATTGTTTTTTTCTTTTCACAATTCAAACAAGTCATTAAATTGCTCTAGCATGTGATTCCTCCTCAGGATATACAGATACTGAAATACTTGGACTTAACAATCTTTTGCAAATCTACACAATTATTAACTCATGTGTTCTCATTAAAACTGTCCTAGGGCACAAAGAAATCACAAAGCACGGCCCTTCTTCATAGCTATGTAAACTTCCATGCTTTGCTGATGCTGCTCTTTCAGGGTCAGAGGGTCATTAGTATTGATATGAAGATCTTTATCTGACAGTCCTACTGAGAGACATTAATTAAAATAATCAACTGTTTTTCCATTTGGTGTAAAACATGAAGAACTGCCTTGACCCAGCAAAATTTGTGCTAGGGGAGGTAGTGATGAGAAACCTGATAGGGATTTCCAAACTCATGGTGAATGGGATTTTAAAGTTGGGAGTTTTTCAAGTTTGCTTCACTGTTTTTATCTTGTGTATATGTCATCCTGTTTAATGAACCAAAGCAAAATAGCAGGATTCCACACTTTTCTTGCTCTTAGAGCGGTTTACTCCTTCCTGTGTTACAGTTCTTAAACTGCGTTTTACTCTAAATTTTATAAAATTATAGACTCACATACTTTTGTATAAAATTACATAGTGAGATTGCTTATGCATGCTGTCTGGTTTTCCCCTATGGCAATATGGTACAAAGCTATACTATTATATTGCAACCAGGATATTGATACAATCCACCAAACTATATAACATCTCCCCAGGTTTACCAGTACTTATTTGTTATTTGTGTATGTTTGCATATTAAGTTATATGCCATTTTGTCAAGTGTGTAGACTCTAGTATCCACTTCTAGATCAGGATTCTGAACTGTTCCAACCACAGAAAAACCTTTATATAGCTCCTTCATCACCACACTCAAACCCTAACCATCTCCCACCCCATCAATAACCATTGGCAAGCACTGAAGTCTTCCATTTATATAATTTTTCCATTTAAAAATGCACACAGTTTAAATCTCCAGATTGGCTTTTTCCACACAGTATGATTCTCTGGAGAGTCACTTAAGTTATTGCATAGATCAATAGTATGCTCATGTTTATTGCTGAGTAGTATTCCATAGTATGTTATGTATCAGTGTGTTAAACTATTTACCTGTTGAAAAGCATGTGGTCTGATCCTAATATCTGATTATTACAAATAAAACTTCTATGAACATCTCTGTACAGTTTTTGTATGAACATGTTTTCATTTGTTTGAGATAAAATACCACAATTGTAATTGCTGGATTGTATGGTGTTAATCATTCACTTTTTTAAAGAAATGAATATTCCAAGTAACTATAGGATTTTTATATTGGCACCAGTAATGCAAAGGTAATCCTTTTCTCCATTTTAATCTTAGTTATTCTGTGTGGAGACATATCATTGTGGTTTTAAGTTGCACTTCTCTAATGGCCAATGATATTGAGCATCTTTTTATAACTAATTTATAATCCCTATATCTTCTTAGGTAAAATATCCAGTTATTTTGCTTTGCAATATATATATATATATATATATATATATATATATATATATAGCCTGGCTGTAGTTTCTTTTTCATCCCTTCATAGAATTTTTTTTTTTCACTTCTTGATAGAATGTAGCACTTTTGTAAGTTTTTCATCTAAAAAAAGTTCAATTTGTCAGATTTCCTTTTAGGGATCAGGCTCTTTTTTTGAATTCTAAGAATTCTTTCTAGTCTTAAATATCAAAGATTTTGGGGAAATGACTATCTTGAATATCAAATTATATTATTATTTGTCTTGATATTGTAAAATTCATAATAAATACCACAATCTATTGCATGCACTCACATAATCATACACTTATTGTGTAGAAACTGCTACTTCTATATTTTGTTTGAATACATTCCTTTAGCTAGTCTTTAAGGATAGACTTATCAATGACATTTTAATTTTTTTCCATCTGAGAATGATTTTTTATTTCTTACTCATTCTTGAAGGGTAGTTTCACTGAATGTAGATTTTTCTGCCATTGAAACTTGTTTTCTTTCAGACTTCCTTCTATTACACATTTTTCATATAGGAAATCCATTTTCATTTAAACTGGATTTTAGCTATAGTTTATGTGTATTTTCTTTCTGGCTCTTTTCAATATCATTTATTATCTTCTATTCTCAAAATTTTAACTCTTATTTATTATGATGTGGATTTCTTTGATTTAATCTAGCTTGCAGTCTTTTCAGCTTCTTGAATCTAAAATCTGAAGGTTTGTATCCCTGGAGAAATTTGAAAGGTTTTAGCTGTTATTTTCTCATATTCTTCTAGTTCCACTTTTTCTCCTGTCCTTCTAGACCTCCAATGATAAAAGTGTGGCTATTCTCCATGTCTCTACTCTCTTCATTTTATATTTTATTCCACATTTTTCTATTGTTCAGACTGGGTGATTTCTATTGATTGGCCTTCAAATCACTGATTCCACCTTCTACAAATCTACTGTACTAAATAATTAAAAATTCTATTATTTTTCAGTTCTATAATTTCCATGTAGAATTTAAAATTTATTCCATGTCTCATCACTTCTATTTCTTTGTTGAGTTAAAATGTTCTAATAAATTTGTATTGATTATAGAAACTTTTTAAAAATAAAACTGATTTAAAAATCTTTTTCAATCATCTAACTTATCTTAGTGTTGGAATCAGTTAATTATCTTGCATTCATGTTGTAATGAGAGGACAAGACCTATGCCATTTTGTGACTCTGAGCCTTTGTCCTCAACCCAGCAGCCCCTGCTCAGATCCTAAAAAATTGCGACACACTTAACAGCACACTGCTCTGGTGCCAGTGAATCATTTTGCAATCTGGGCCAACCAATCAGGAAATTAAGCGTTGGGCCTGCCATAGCCAAACCTATCACTTTAAAGGTCAACTGACCTCATAATGACCATGCTTTCCCTTACCCAATCCTGTAGCTGTCCCCCTGCACGCGCTTTCCCTTTCCCAATCATGTAATACCAAGGCATATACTCCCCTGCTTGCGCTCGTAACCCATAAAAATCCCTGCTCCTCTAGACTCGGGGCTGCACCTCCCTACCAGCTGCGTTGGTGAAGGTGTGCTGCTGTCCCTGCTCGAGCTTGCAATAAAGGACCCTTTAGTGTTTGCATCAGAATAAGACTCCAGGTGGTCTCTGGTGGTCTCGTGAATCTGGGCATTACAGTAGCTGTGTTGGTTCTTGGTATGATAAGTGAGTTTTGTTGTTTTTATTGTTGCTTTGTATTCTGAAAATTTTTGTCTACAATGTTAGCGATACCACTGTTTACCAGTGGTATCACATGTTGAAGTTTGAACATTAGAGAAGTATGCGAAGGCAAGTATACAAAGTAGTATTTATTAGAAAGGGGTAAAATAGACTTCTCCTGGGAGGGAGGAGGGGGCCATAGCTGCTATCCTGGCATCCCAAGAAGTATAGGTGTTTTGCCTTTTTATGTGTCCTAGGCTTCCTTTGTTTTCCTGCTCTCTTTCTCTTTTCTCTCTCCTTCCTGCGTATGTGACTAGGCCCAGGAGATGTTTGGTAGGATGGTCAAAAATGTGAAAAGCAGATGGAGAGGGGGAAGGGCCCAGGTAGAGTGTTTTGGGCAGGAAGTGGGTATAATTAATAACTCCCTGTAGGGAGGAACAATCCTGGGACAGGTTACCTTAGCAACAGTTTGGAGCAGGGGCAGGTTCCCTTGATAAGGGTGGAGGAAGGGCTCTGAGGCATTAGCATTTCAATACTTCTTCAACTTCCCAGACCCAAATTGGCCTCCTTGATCAACCTGACTCGATTTACCTATCTACACTGACTGCCTGTCTAATTCTGGCTTTATTAGGAGGCTTTTGTTTCTATTGATATCTGTATTTTAGCAATCAGGCATCATGTTTAGGTTTAGAACATGGACCTTGTTATGCTTTTGTGGGTTATGTTTTTAATGGCAGGTTAAGTTTTAGAGCCTTTGCAGTAAAATATATATATTCATCTCCTTGAGTTGTCTGTGGCTACTGGATCCCACCAGCCCCTAGTGGTCCTTCCTTATGGGGAAGAAGGAATTTTTCCAAGTTGGGCTGCTAGGTATATCTCACTGTGGAAGGTGAGTGGTGTGATCTCTCTGCAAATACCCTCTGGATGTCCTTATGAGTCTGAGAAGGAGAAGAAGTCTTAGGCCTTTGGGAACCAAGAGGCTTCCCAAATCAAAACATGCTATACCTGAATTCTTTTTCCCTATTCTGCCCACCTGCCTTGTTTTGTGAGTGAAGAAAACTGTCAATTAGGACAAGGAGGCATACTGAGTCAGGCTGTGTACTGTAGTGGGTCAGTTTATCTCAACTGGAGAAAAATAAAAGTCAGCCTTAGTGGGAGTGGAAAGTATTTGCCCAGGTTTTTTGGTCCCGCTATTGGTCTTCTTGGCTATTACTGTTGGGTTCACCTGATGTTGTCTGGCGAATTCTTATTTCATTAAAGGGATAAATGAACCACCCTCAGCTGCTCTTTTCTTTCTGGTTCAGGAAGTTTGGGGCTCAATGGTTCCCTCTGTTGAGTGGGGTCACAATATGCCTTACCATGGTGCTACTCTTTCATTCCTGAGTTCCAGAGACAGCTGGCCTCCATCTCAGCCCTTTTTGAGTTTTCTGTTGGTTCTGTCATGCACAGGGTTTATAGCTCTCCATCCTGGCAAGGATCTCACAAAAACACATAATGCATCTCATTCAGACTGAATGTCCTTTTATATTGTATTTTAATTTTCTGATAATTAACATATTTCCCTTCCTAGACTGGCAGCTCCTCAAAAGCTGGAACCATGTCCTCTTTTTTGTGGATTTGACCCAGAGACAAAATGGGGACTCAGTCCACTAAAAGGATAAGTGAACCAACCTGAGCTGCCTTTTTCTTCCTGGTTCAGGCATCAGAAGAGTATGCCTCAGTGGCTCCTTCACTTGGGATACCCTAACATTGTGCTGTTCAGCAGATATTCACTATAAATTCTTTGAACTTTTGTTTAGCATGGAAAGTTTTTATTTCATCATCAATCTAAAGCTTAATTTTGCTGGACATAAGATTCTTGGTTGGAATATATTTTCTTTCATAGCTTGGTATATGTTGTTCCAGAATCTCTTGGCTTTTAGAGTCTGGGTTGAAATATCTGCTGAGATTCAAATTAGTCTCCTCCTATAAATAATCTGATTCCTGTCTCTTGTGGCCTTTATAATTCTCTTTATTCTGTATGCTAGGCATTTTCATTTTAATGTGACTTGGTGTAGATCTGTTGTAATTTTGTACATTTGGTATCCTGTAAGCCTTTTGTATTTGATTTTCTAATTCATTCTTCATGTTTTGGAAATTTTCTGATATTATTTCATTGAAGAGATTGTGCTTTCCTTTGCCTTCCTCTATCCCAATAAATTTTAGATTTGGTCTTTTGAGATTATCCCATAATTCTTGGATGTACTGTTCATGGTTTCTTGTATATTTTGTCTTCATTATCAGAGGTTCTGTTTTCCATATGATCTAGTCTGTTGGTGATGCTTTCTATTGAGTTTTTTTATTTGGTTTATTGTTTCTTTCATTTCAAGAATTTCTGTTTTTTTGTTTTTTTTTTTTTTACAACTTCTAGCTCTTTCTTAAAGTAATCTTTTGCTACCTGTATTTGCTCCCTTATCTCTTTGTTGGTATTATCAATGATTGCCTTTATTTGCTCTCTTATCTCTTTGTTGGAGTGATCAATTTTTGCCTGTATTTGCTCACTTAACTTATTCTTTAATTTACAGATCATTTGTATATGTACATTTTGAATTCATTCTCTGACATTTCATCAACTACACTGTCAATGGATTCTATTATTGCAGTATCTTGGTTTGTTTGGGGGCACTTTCTTCCCTTGTTTTTTCATGTTGATTATGTGTCTTTCTTTCTTGCAGTGCCAATCTGAGGCAGTGTGTTTTTTATCCTATAATCTTGTAGTGACCCTACTGATTACCTGTACCTCACCTTGGAGTTCACTTACAGTCCCCAGCAGGTGTCCCCAGATGGACAGATGGATGCTAATGCAACTAAAGATGCTGGCGGTGGTAGTGGAGGTAACTTACGGTAGGTATAGGTGGCTCAAGATGGATGCAAAAACTTTCAGAGATGGGGATGAAAGGGTGGGATTTACAATAGCTTTGAGTTGACTGTTCAGAGGTGCAGTGCTGTAGTGGGCTGAGCTGTGGCAGGCAGCTGCCTCCAGGCTCTGTTTGTTGTCCCAAGGTGGAGGCTACTACATGGGGAGGGCTATGGCAATGGCTGAAGTGTCCAAGATAGATTTGAGAAGGGAGGAACAGGGTGGACCTTGACTGTATGTAGAGGAAGTCCTGGGCCTGGGCTCTAACATAGGTCTGCAGAGAAGGTCCTGGACCTGACCTTGGCTGGGCTCCTGTGGGGATCCCCAGAGGCTGTTCTGGGCCTGGGCCTGGGCTGCCATGGGTCGGCAGGGGCTCTGGTGTGGAATGGTGGGGGCAATTCTGTGCCTGACCTTGGCCTGGGCCCCCACAATCATCCCTGGAAGTGGTCTTGGGCCCGAGTGTGAGCTCCTATGGGTCAGCAGGGGCTCTGGAGTAATTTGTAGGGGGCAGTCCTGGGCCTGACCTTGGTCTGGGCTCCTCTTGGATTCCCCAGAGTTGGTGCTGGGCCTGGATCTGGGCTACCAAGGGTCATTAGGGGCTCTAGGCCTGGGCTCCAGTGGGGATCCCCAGAGGTGTTCCTGGGCATAGGTCTGGGTTCTGGCTTAGGTCAGTGGATCCAACCTTAGACTTTCTGAATCGAATTTATTTTACCCAACATGATGTTCTCCAGTTCCATTTATTTACCAGCAAATGACAATTTCATTTTTTTATGGCTGATTAAAACACTATTATGTACATATACTACTTTCTTTATCCAGTTGTCTGTTGAGGAACACATAGGCTGGTTCTATAACTTGACATTGTGAATTGTGCTGCTATGAACATTGGTATGCATGTATTATTATAGTATGCTGCTGTCAGTTCTTTTGGATAAATACCCAGGAGTGGGATAGATGATTTTCATTTTTGATTTTGATTTGATAGATGATTATGATTTTCAACTCATTTTAATATACCTGTGTCAAATTCACTGAAATTCTAGTAGAATTGACACCTTGGAACTTAGTGGATTAACTTCAAATTTTACAGTTGATAGCAGAATAATTATTAAAAGGAGTTGAAGAGTTTAATTAGAACTAACAATGCACTTTGTTTGGTCAGTACAGGTTTATTTTTTTTAAAGTTCAATTTGAATACCTTCAGAAAGATCAAACTCTTTATTCTCCACCAGTCCGGAATCTTTACACAGCATATACAGTCCTGGAGTTTTGTAACTGGATAGTCTGATTGTTGGTGAGCCTTTGAGCTCAGAATCAAATGCGCCCCTAGGGATGATCTGGTTCTGGACCAATCTCTGACCTAAAACAGGCCACAATATAAAGGTCCTTTATGGAAAAATCTTCATCAGATGGAGATGTTCTTTGAAATTTTCATCATGTGATATCTTGGGCAAATCACTCAACTTCTTAAGCTTCCTTTACTCAAAAGTTAAAATGTGTTCTTATCACCTAGAAGAAATAAGGGAAGCATGAAGTAATATAATTAGATGAAAGTACTTTCCAGACTCTAATGTACTGTACAAAATGATAGCTATTATTTAACTGACAAGGAGATACTGATTTTCTTAGTTCCCAATGTGGATGCTCATGAAGATGTGTGGGCCACTAAGTAAAGCAATTTACATGACTTATTTTAGATGATTTTTACATAGATTTTAAAATATTTCCTCACAAATTAGGTCTGTTTAAAGAGTTTGTCTAAACTGCTTTCCAATTTGAAAACACTTTTTTTTTTGGTATTCATGGGAGTTTAGCTCCATAACCCCGAGGATATTTAAATTTGTGAATGCTAAAGTCCCTTTATTATAAGGTGGACTATGTTCATATAATCTATGTGCATGCTCCTGCACAGTTTCTTTTTAAAAATTTTATTTTTTGTAGTGCTGCAGATTGAACTCAGGGTCTCACATATACTAGGCAAGCACTCTAACACTATATCCCCAATGCAGTGATCCTTCCATATGGTTTAAATAATCTCTATATTTCTTATAATACTTAATACAATGAAAATGATATGCAAATAGTTGCTATACTACATTCCGTAGGGAATAATGACTAGGAAAATAGTGTTTTTGTTCAGTACAGAAGCTTTTTTTCCTGAACATTTGCTTTGTGATAGATTCAATGTGGGACCTGCAGATGCAAAGGCCCAGCTGTGACTGAAAGGTATTAATGTAAAAATGTGACATAATTTGGACTTGCAGCTCTTATAGGTAAAGTTAGCCATAACTTGATAGATTTTATCTCCTAACTACATGAACAAAGTTTTGTCTTATGTTAAGGGGAGCCCTACCACCTCCAACAAGCAATTAAATAGTAATAATAAAGTTAATAATAATAATTTTTATGATTCTAGTATGACTTTCTGGATTGTTGACTTTAGATTTTAAACTTGGGAAATTTATTGAATATTCCATAATAATCACTTTGTAAGACTATGAAGACTTACTCTCATATTTACTGACACAAAGTATGAACCATCTAAATATCACTTAATTTCATTAAATGAATTAAATGCATATTCAGAAATAAAACAAAATCAATATCAATATTCATTCACTAGGGTTTCCATAATGCTTAACACGTATAAAAGTGGAATTTAAAAAAAGCTGTCCTGAATAGGACAACTGACTCTCCTGATCCAACTAACTGGATATTATTCTGAATTTTTTGGAATATCTTTAATAGAACTTAGTTATCCCATTTTCACTTTAAGAAGGAAAAATACATATGAAAATCAAATATTATATATCAGAGCCTATCACAGTAAAAAATAAAAAGAGGTATTTATTGATCCCCTATTATTTATCAGGCACTCTTTTAGTGAACAAAATGAAGATTTGTGTCCTCTTATAATTTATATTCTTGCAAACTGAGCTATAGTAAGCGTGGCCCTAATGAAAGAGTAAGTTTTGTAACAGTTTTAAAGAATAGTAAGCTGTGGCACACGCCTGCAATTCTAGTGGCTTTAGAGGCTGAGGCAGGAGGATCTCAAGTTCAAAGTCATCCTCAGCAACTTAGTGAGGTCCTATGCAACTCAGTGAGACCCTGTCTCTAAATAAAATATAAAAAAGGGCTGGAGATGTGGCTCAGTGGTAACTGAACCCTGGGTTCAATCTTTGGTACCAAAAAAAGTAATCTATAATAAATGAAAAAGATTGCTAAAAGAGGGGATTAAGACTGTGAAACAGAGGGATTGTAATTTCAAAAAGAGTGATCAGATAATATTTGATACTTGTGCTGTCTTGAAGGAGTTGAGAACATCATGAATGTGGATGTCTGGCTGAGTGGTCCAGGCAGAGGAAAGGGGCAGAACAGATGTCTAAAGGAGGTGTGTGCCTGGCACAGAGTAAAGAGCTCTGTTAAAGTCCAGGAAATGGGACACCCAGAAAGCAGAAAATTCTGCACTACTACCCAAATGATGAATTTTACCATAGAATGGATTTTCCTTATTTTGATGGAGATAACCTCCACCATCATGATTTCTTAAAAAGTTTATTGTTATATAATCCACATACCATATAATTCACTCATTTAAAGTATGCAATTTAAGGGTTTTTAGTATATTCATGGACATATGCAACCATCACTATGGGAAATTCTATAAATATCACATGATACCCCTTTAATATAAATAATTTTAATATTTTTGTGTATTA
>PVHX01030488.1:0-15823 GCA_004024805.1 Geosciurus inauris | reverse complement strand
TATTTGTGTATGGTTCATCTTACTATAGTTCAGAGACAGGACTCTTTTTTCAGTGTTTCCATATTTTGACTTCATGGGCATAAAGAGAAAATAGGTAGTGCCCAAAACTATCTTTTTCAATTTGATATTTCAGCATGTGAGTTTTTGTCCATTGTATTTACTATAAAATGTTAACAAAATAATATTTAATTATTAATTTCCAAGATAATTTTATTTTTGTAATTTTATTTTCTATAGGAAAATAAATGGAAATTTCATGCACTTTACCCAAGTTTATATTCTAATCAGAGTTTGTGTCTTTTTCTGCCAAAAGTTTTAGCTACATTTATATAATATGTATGCTATTGCCTTGGATGAGGATTTTATACTTGCTGGTTTCTTTTGGTCATGAAAAGGTATCTTAAACAACTGAATTCAAGTGTAAAAACTATTTTAATTCATTTGGAATGATCATGGCTAATTCACTTCTAGCTTCATTTACTACGTGTAATTTAGTGATGATTCTTTTAAAAATTCTGTACGTTTTCCTTTTGAAAATTTCAATAGTTTGCATAAATGGGTTGCATCATTATCATAAAATCTTACAAACTAAAACTCCTCCAGAACATCTTCTAGCACAACTCTCTAATTTTAGAGATGTCTACAGAGTTTAAGGCACTGGCTTGTGGTCACAATATTAGTTTATAGGCAGAGTTGAGACTTAGACCCAAAGTTTTCTGGCACCTGTTTCTGAACTTATCCTACTATGTCATGTGGCTTCAAGAAAAAAATTATTCTAATTACAGAAATTAGCATAGTCTGACTTATATTTTATAATTATTATTTTTGTTAACATATATTTGTTTATATTAAAAAGTAAAATTATATTTCATTACATGTTTTCTAGGGACAAAATATTTTTGGCCTTGATGTCATAGAAACACCAGAAGGAGACAAGATGCCACAACTGATTGTTCAAAAGGAGTTAGATAGGGAAGAGAAGGATACCTATGTAATGAAAGTAAAGGTTGAAGATGGTGGCTTTCCTCAAAGATCTAGTACTGCTATTTTGCAAGTAAGTGTCGCTGATACAAATGACAACCGCCCAGTATTCAAGGAGAAGGAAATTGAAGTCAGTATACCAGAAAATGCTCCTATAGGTACTTCAGTGACACAGCTCCATGCCACAGATGCTGACATAGGTGAAAATGCCAAGATTCACTTCTATTTCAGCAATCTAGTCTCCAACATTGCCAAGAGATTATTTCATCTTAACACCACCACTGGACTCATCACAGTCAAAGAACCGCTGGATAGGGAAGAATCACCAAGTCACAAGTTACTGGTTTTGGCAAGTGATGGTGGATCAATGCCAGCAAGAGCAATGGTGCTGGTAAATGTTACAGATATCAATGATAATGTTCCATCGATTGACATAAGATACATTATCAATCCAACCAATGGCACTGTGGTTCTTTCAGAAAATGCTCCACTCAACACCAAAGTTGCTCTCATTACTGTGATGGATAAGGATGCTGACCATAATGGTAGAGTGACATGCTTCACAGATCATGAAGTTCCTTTCAGATTAAGGCCAGTATTCAGTAATCAGTTCCTCCTGGAAACTGCTGCATATCTTGACTACGAGTCCACAAGAGAATATGCCATTAAATTACTGGCTGCAGATGCTGGCAAACCTCCTTTGAATCAGTCATCCATGCTCCTCATCAAAGTGAAAGATGAAAATGATAATGCTCCCGTTTTCACCCAGCCTTTCATAAGTCTATCTGTTCCTGAGAATAACTCCCCTGGCACACAGTTGACAAAAATAAGTGCAACAGATGCAGACAGTGGACGTAATGCTGAAATCAGTTACCTTCTGGGTACTGATGCTCCATCTGAATTCAACCTAGATCATCGTACAGGCATTCTGACTGCAGTGAAGAAATTAGATAGAGAAAAACAGGAAAAATATTACTTCACTGTTCTGGCAAAAGATAATGGGATGCCACCCTTAATGACCAATGCCACAGTCTTAGTAACTGTCCTTGATCAGAATGATAATAGTCCAATTTTCACTCACAATGAGTACAACTTCTATGTCCCAGAAAACCTTCCAAGACATGGCACAGTAGGACTAATCACCGTAACCGATCCTGATTATGGAGAGAATTCTGCAGTCACTCTCTCCATTTTAGATTTGAATGATGACTTCACCATTGATCCACAGACTGGTGTCATTAGGCCGAATATTTCATTTGATCGAGAAAAACAAGAATCTTATACTTTCTATGTAAAAGCTGAGGATGGTGGTAGGGTATCACGCTCTTCAACTGCAAAAGTAACCATAAATGTTGTTGATGTCAATGATAACAAACCAGTTTTTGTTGTTCCTCCTTCCAACTACTCTTATGAACTTGTTCTCCCATCCACTAATCCAGGCACAGTGGTCTTTAAGGTAGTTGCCATTGATAATGACACTGGCATGAATGCAGAGCTTCACTACAGCATTGTAGGAGGAAACACAAAGGGACTGTTTGTAATTGACCAAACAACTGGCAACATCACACTGAAGGAGAAATGTGTGGTTGCAGATCTTGGTTTACACAGATTGGTAGTCAAAGCTAAGGACTTAGGACAACCTGATTCCCTCTTCAATGTTGTAACTGTCAATCTGTTTGTGAACGAAACTGTGAGTAATGCTACTCTCATTCACGAATTGGTGCGCAAAAGCATTGAAGCACCAGCGACCCAAAATATTGAAACAGCTGATACATCCTCACCAACCAGTGACTATGTCAAGATCATGGTTGCCATTGTTGCTGGCACTATAACTGTTATACTAGTGATTTTCATCACTGCTGTAGTAAGATGTCGCCAATCACCACACCTTAAGGCTGCTCAGAAAAACAAGCAGAATTCTGAATGGGTTACTCCAAACCCAGAAAACAGGCAGATGATGATGATGAAGAAAAAGAAGAAGAAGAAGAAGAAGCATGCCCCTAAGAACTTGCTGCTTAACTTTGTCACTATTGAAGAAGCAAAGGCAGATGATGCTGACAACGATGGAAACAGTGTCACACTAGATCTTCCCATTGAACTAGAAGAGCAAACCATGGGCAAGTACAACTGGGGCACTACACCTACTACCTTCAAGCCTGATAGCCCTGATTTGGCCCGGCACTACAAATCTGCCTCTCCACAGCCAGCATTCCAGATTCAGCCTGAAACACCCCTGAATTCAAAGCACCACATCATCCAGGAACTGCCTCTTGATAACACCTTCGTGGCCTGTGATTCCATCTCCAAGTGTTCCTCCAGCAGTTCTGATCCCTACAGCGTTTCTGAGTGCAGCTATCCAGTGACAACCTTCAAGACCCCTGTGTCTGTACACACCAGACCGGTAGGTAATCCAATTTCTAACTGACCTTTTTAACTTTATTTTCTTCTTATTTTCAGTTAATCTAGAAATGTACAGAATCTATTGACTTCTAAGAGGGATCAAAATAATCATATTGTATGGAAACATCCAAACAGATATATGAATTCAATTAAGTTTGATAGAAAATCAGAACAAAACTGACTTGATTATAGGAAAAATGGGTGCAGAATGATTATAATAGGGGGGCAGTTTTGTCTGTAGATGGCAGTATGATACATTTTTTAAAAGGTTGACTTTTTTAAAAAATCATAACTTTATTTTTATTTATTAATTTGTAAATGGTGCTGAGGATTGAACCCAGTGCCTCACCCATGCTAGGCCAGCGCTCTACCGCTGAGCCACAACCCCAGCCCAGCATGATGCTTTTTGCTAGAAAATATACTGTGAAACCTCCATAACAAGGGTTGTAGCATTGTCATCACTACAGTTGTATATTGAGGATTAGTAAGATCTGGGCTACCTACCACACAATAAAGATTTTTAGAATCTGATGGATAGATTTTAACACTAATGATGTTGAGATTCCCAGTTTCACTTGGGAAAAGGTAATTAAATGGCAACAAGTTATCCTCCCATCCATATCCCATCATGCCTACAGGCCTCCACAAAGAAGAATTGGCAGATTAGGAACTCAAAATAATTTTGGTACATCAAATCTGTATTCGCACAATATGTATAAAGAAATACACAATATAATAGCAATAATGGGATTATAAAAATGAAAGATGCCCATTCTCAATTTCAAGCCAGAAAATGAAATGTGCATAAGATCTCTATTTTAGATAACCAGTCAAAAATGTGCATATTTATGCAAAGTATTCAGAGCCCTTCAGGAGACATTCTTAAAAGAGAGTGCCTTTTGGAAAATGGAGTATGTTTACTTTGTCTAATGGGCAGGAAGGGAAATAAGAGCATATTAAGATCCAATAAATCTGCAAAAAATAATTTAAAATTCAATTCATTTATGAAAACAAGCATGTGTATAGTGCTTTTTAAAATCTATATTCCATAGAGGAATGAATACAAATTTTTCTACAACCTCATGAGTATATTAAATCATATCAGTATTGTTGATTTCTTAATAAAGTTAAGTGATAGAATTTATCTACATTTTTCTCTGAAAGTCATGCCACATGTTGACTTTATCATTTTGTCTGTGTAGCACTTAGAAAAGCATTAATCTATTTTAGCAAATAAAGTGTTTTGAAAACATTCAGGCTTAATACAATGGTTGCAATGCGAAAAGAGTCAAAAGAGATTCCCTCTTTTCAAAATCTATAAATATTAAAGAAGTCTTCCAGATTTGAGATAATAATGCAAATAATTTACCATAATTTTGGAAATTGTTTTAAGAATGGAAATCTTTTGAGGATATGCATTGTTAATATGATAACATGAATCTTTCTTTTTTAGTCACACAGAAATTGTAAGGTACTAATTCACTTGTGGGTGCATTTTTTCCCAATAGATCCATAATTAAGTGGTAAAACAGAATGGTAGGCTTTATGTAGAGTTCCTGTTATGCTTTGAATGAATTTTCAGGCCAGCAGTTATTTTTTCAGTTCTGTTGATTTCCATGTTTCTCTGCATTTCTTGATGGATACTACTTGGAGGACAAACATAATAGATGCCTGACATCTCCTCAGGTTGTGTTTTTCTTTATACTTAAAGATTCAAAAGGGCACTCATATTTTCTAATTCTTATCCTTATTATTCTCTTATTGGAGACCTTTCTCAACAGTAAGGTATTCTTTATTAATAACACTTTATGTCTGATGCATATCCCGAGAGAATTTTTTTCTGTGCTAAACCTGTGACTTTCTTAAAACAGTGTATAAATGATGGGGTTTGTGAATTAAATTTGTAGATTATCATTCTTAATGGATTATCTTATGAATTTAGTTAATACAGCAAATTCTAATTTCAACTGCTTAAAAAGGTTCGGATATATTTCATGAGCTACACTAATTTTACATGAGTATATGACCATATAGTAAGGAAGACATGGATAAAGAAAAAGTGAAGTATTTTCAAAATATCCTTATTTTGTGTTGTTGCTAGTTTGTAATTCTTAAGAAGTCAATAAAATTAATAATTCTTTCCCATTATGGCATTGTAACTTATACATTGAAGAGACTTTTTTCCTAAACATAGGACAAATAGCTTCATGAATTAGGTAAAATACAAAAAGCATGTACAAATGTGAATAAGTTGTTTGTCATCATTAGATATTTATTAATTAAAAGCACTAACTTAAAATTAGTGAGTTATCAGGTGACTTATATGATTTTTTTCAAATCTTTAATAAATTGCATCTTTTGTCATTGGCTCACAGTTGTTTCATATTCATTAGTAAATATCTTCTCAACATGAATTCACAAACTTAGGCAGATTAATACTAAATATCATTTTAATCTTTACATTTGTGTTACATTTGCAATACTCTTTACTCTCTATATATTCTTCAAGTTGTGATTAACACCAAGAAAAGCATCTTATATTCACTGATATTACAGAATACTAAAAGGATGAGTGAACACTGAAAAACAAATTACATATTTAAAAATGCAAATATAGCAGGTGTATTCTTTGTAAAGAAATACCATAAAATCAGATGGAAGTGTCAGTCAATCCAAGAAAAATCCATTGTTCCTTGAAGAAATTCTGACAGTGAAAGTGAAATATTACTGTTAGCTGGAAACAGAAATATTCCAATTTATTTTAAACAAAGTGAGAAAATAAACTTTAAAAAGGAGGTCTTCCATTGATATTTACATTTAGTCCATTACTCAGCTGATCAGAAATATGCATTTAAAGAAATAAAAGCGCTCTAGTATGTTGTAAGATACAAGTGCCTATCCATAAATTTACATTTTATAAAATATATCAAATAATCTTTTCAGATTTTTTTTACTCTGGAGTTCAAAAAAAAATATGGAGCATTCATTATATAGGAGTGCATCCATTGCATGATACCATCTATACCTGAGGAATTTGATGTTCCTCTTTGGCATAAGTTTCTACATGTATTATGGAAAGCATTTTTGTATATATTGTAGTAGAAATGTAAAACATGAAATTTAAGAAGATGATTTCACATATTAATTTCTATTAACTTTCAGAGCAAGCAGATTACATTTGGTTTGTATGATAATAGAAAAACAACAAATAAATATAACTATTTTAGAATAAGTTTTGTTAACTTTCTTTTTTTTTTTTGGTACTGGAGATTGAACACAGGGGCACTCGATCACTGAGCCACATTCCCAGCCCTGTTTTGTGTTTTATGTAGAGACAAAGCAATGGCTTAGCACCTCGCCATTGCTGAGGGTGGCTTTGAACTCGCGATTCTCCTGTCTCAGCCTCCCTAAGTGCTGGGATTACAGGCTTGTGCCACCGTGCTCGAATTGTTAACTTTCTTACAGAAGAGATATATTGCCAAAAACAAGTCTTGCTTAACACAAATCTTCCATTAAAATATGTGAAGACTTTGCATTTAAAAAGCAGAGAGAAAAATAAAACTAAAAGCACCATTTTTGAGGGCCTTCTATATATTAGTCACTGCCTTAGACATATATTTGAGATATTTCATTTTCCCCATCCAAACAAATATTTAACAAATTTCTGTGATTTGAGTTGAAATAGTTATGCAATTGTAGAAATGAGGTAAAATTTTTGAAAAATTATAATTCATGGATGAAATCATGCTGTAGATATGTGATACATAAATTTAAATAACAACAACTATCTGAATTGGCCTGAAATAGGATTAATATTCACTATTGTTAAGTTCAGTAACTTTGATTATGTACATCTATATTTTGGTATGTGAATTTAGCCTTGTAGCATGCTTGGCAAATAAGATTCCTAGAACACAACCATCTGATTTTGATAACATGTTATTTTTCTTGTCCTAGACTGATTCCAGGACATCAACTATTGAAATCTGCAGTGAGATATAACTTTCTAGGAATAACATAATTCTATTCCTTTTTCTCCAAATTCAGTGATTTGCAATTTCAAAATTTGACTAAGACTATTAATTTTGTAATCTGGATGTCACATTATAACAACAGGCAAAACAAAACCACTTTAAAAATAATGTTCCAATGGGCTGGGGTTTGGCTCAGTGGTAGAGCACTTGCCTGGCATGTGTGAGGCACTGGGTTTGATTCTCAATACCACAGATAAATAAATAAAGTAAAGGTCCATTGACAACTAAAACAAAAATATTTAAAAATAGAATAAAATAAAAACTAAAAATAATGTCCCAGTGAACCTTATTGGGAAACAAAGCAAGGATTCAGCTTTGCTTTATGTAGCTGTAATCTGGAAATTGAAATTCAAAATTTATGGAAGAAACAATGCATTACAGTAACTGAGTTCTATCATGCTGTTTCTCTGTTTGCTTGCTCTGAATGTCAACAACCATGAAGTAATTTAATTCTGTCTTGGTATACACACTGATGGTTAATATATTAGTCATGAAACATGGAATTACTTGCTCTGATTGCTGAAGAGTTTAAACACCTCTGGGAGTTTGGAAGTGAAGATGAACACTCCAACCTACCAAAGGTGTCCAGGGCAAGAGATATTTTAAGACCAACAAACCAACCAAACCAGAAAACCTTTAGTGCAATATTTTGAAAATATACACTAATATATTTTTTGCTAAGAAAACCAATATAATTGCCTACCACTCTGCTTAAAATTTGGATGATAAAAAATAAATTTTGGGGGGGTTTATGTTGATTATAATTACATAGCTACACTACTTTAACCATTAAACAGATTATTTTTGCTGCCATCTGTTTCCTTTTCCTACACATATGTAAAAAGAAAGAAGTTCTTTATATTTTCTCTATTGAAGGAGAGTGTAAGATTCTTTATACTCCCTGGTATTTGGGGGAAAATGCATTGATATTTCTTATAATATGAAACATGACTACAATCATCTGAGGGCAGAAACAAGCAGGAGATTGGGTATTTCAAAAATGATTATATCTTAATTTTGAAACTACCTAGGAAAAAATAAAGCACTAGAGTGATATTTAGATTTTTATTTTTCTGACATTAAAATACTGAATATGTATCATTGTTTCGAGTAATTTGCTTGCTAAAATTCACTCACTTTATATGGTATTTCAATTAACTCATTTCATACACAAATGAATAAACGCCTCAATTTGGGTGTACATTAAATTTTATTGAAGAATGAATGACATGTTTCAACTTTATGCTATGTCATTTAAACTGCTTTTGACTTACTAATATTACTAACATAATTTTTAAAAAAACGTATAACTTCCTAGGACATAAAGGGAGTATAAAGGACCCTTATAATCATGACATAACATGCTTCCTGAATTTTCATTCAAATTCTTAATTATGTATCATTTCACCTTGAAAAATGTGAGGAGGATGTTCAGAAAATTGTTCTGTCATGTATGTATATTAAAATTAGTGTATTATTTGAAGTGTTCTTTGATGTAAAGATATTCAGAAGACATTAATGCTCTATTTAGCATTTCAGATTGTATAATTCTTGGATATGTGATATGTAGGTAATGTTTTAAACAAGTTTCTGGTAATATTTATGTTCCCATTGACTCAATTCAGAATCTTTTGTACCTCCAGTGATGTCAAGTTCCTTGAACATATGTGCTTACTATCTAGCTGTTTAAACATTATGTTGTTGATTAAAACAAGTGTGAGTGTAACTACTTATGGTAATGATAAATGTCATGTAAAGTGCAATATTATATTACGTAATTATAAACAACTGGTGTGGAAAAATACTAGTAAAATTACCCATGTGCAAGTTCCTTGCATAGAACAAATTTATAGTGCTACCCCATTCCTTCTTGATAACTTTAATTCAAATCATTGCAAGGAATGTAAAAATTGAGCCAATTTAGTATACCCCTAATATCAGTGCCCTGCAGGTACTAAGATATACCAGTAGTGGGTGTTTCTAAAATCCATATCTCAATTTAATTGTAAATAACATGATGAGGCCCAGAACAGGCATCTCATAATATCCTACCATGGATTCATGACCCAATTATGTATGCAATTATTAAATAAATACATTTTAAATGCTTGTGTCATGACTACCCTGATCTCTCCTTTTCTACACACTCTGTGAGTTAAGGGAGAGTATCTCATTTTTTCCTACTTTGGTGACCCTTCCTTTATGACCACAATGAGAATAACTCCTAATCATTCCTTTGTATGTATAAAGATGAAAATATATTGAAATTGTTATGTGCAATTTCTTTAAAACATCTCTCAATGGTTTTATGAGTTTTGTCTTTGCAGATGATGAAAATAGAGAATTTATTTTAAAAGCTGTAAGTGACTCCATCTTGCAGAATGCAGCTTCTGTAAGAAAGGAACTTCTAAAATGATTTCCTTCCAGATCTTTGTGCTAAAACATTTACTCATAAGCCAATGATAATTAAGATTTAGCAGTATTTAAAATTGAATTATATATGAAAATAGGCACAACTTATGACTATGAACTATCCTTGATCTATCCTTTCCTTGTATCTAAGGGAATGTTTACATTTGAGAACAATATGGAAGGCATAGGAACAAGTTTTATACAAAAGCCAAATAGGAAAAATACGTATCTCCACACTTAAGTTTCACCTTAAGCATTTGGTTTGATAGTATATTCAACTGAATTGTCATAATTATTATGTGTTTCCAGTACACTATCTCAGATATTTTCTAATCTTTGTGTTGAAGCTGATCGATTTGTGGAATATTCTCAGTGAAGTATCCTTGAAGGTCTCTCTGGTTTTTATTTTAGTTAACGAATAAAGAAAGATAGCAAATCTAAGAGTCTTCATCATATATAAATAAAAGTAACTTTTAGTAAACATATTCTACTGAATCATAAGTAGATTATCTAATTGGTAGGCTACAATGTACTGTGCACTTTCTGCCTTGAAAGCACACCAAAATGTATTCTCTTTTGGATAAAATTCATAATACATAACTTGAAAACAGTGAAATACTTTATTTTATTTAAATACAAAAATCATTTTCTAAAACTAAGATATTTAAGCCATTATATTTCTGAAATTATTGTTATGTTCAGGGATATATATCTAAAATTCATAAAACAATTTAAATTCAATACATTAGTCTTTATGTGTTTTCTGTTGACCCTCCCAACCACATTTATCATTAAAAATGCATAAAACTGGGCTGGGGCTGTAACTCAGTGGTAGAGCACTTGCCTCACATAAAAATAAATAAATAAAGATATCGTGTCCATCTACAACTAAAAAAAATTTTAAAATGCATAAAACTCAAAAAAGATGAATTTAGATTCACTCACTATTCTGGATATTATTTACTAAGGTTTTAATTTACATAAAACTTCTACTGCCTCATTTTACTATATAGTCACTTGCACTTTTCACTGTTTAATTAAAGGTTGTAATCATGTGTCTAGTATATGTATTGTGAAACCTGATCTCAACAAAAAAATGCAGGGCAAGCAGATCTTAAGAAATCTTTTCTGAACTTAAACCACACTTCATAAACACTTCCTATAGGTGCTTTTGTGCAATATACATATTTTTTAAAGATTTTGTGAGGCTTAGTTTTTTTGTTTAAATACTATTTAGATTTAATTTTCTAGCATATTCAAAAGTGCTGTGATAATATAGAATCTTGTGCTATATATATTTAGTGGTTTTTTTAAAGAACTAAAGCACAATTCGTTTTTTCATGCATTATGAATGTTCATACATGACATCCATGTTTTAATGTGATATTTAGAATTAGGAGTAGACTTTTTAAATTCTAGAGTAGCCACAGGCTTTCATTTTTTATTGCACATGTACTTCATATTTGTCATATAAAGTTTTTTAAATGTTGTTAGATTATAGATGAATTTTCAAATTATTTGTTTTTATTTCAAGCTATATCAGTAAGTTCTTTATAACTTATTTAGTTATTTGGTTTGAAAGCTCTTTAAGTTTTGAAAGTGATGCATTTTATGTTTAAAGAATTATTCTTTAACTTTTGGAATTGGTGCATTTTAAGTTTACAGAATTATTAACTATGTTTTAAATTATAAACTGTATATACAGGATTTTTTACATGGTTTAAAGATTGACTTATTTATTATGAATATTGTTTATTTTTATAGATGTGTAATTGAACAAATTCATGTAATAGCAGATGTTTAGTTGATAGTGTAATACATAGGCATTCTACATATCTCTACATACATATGAGACTAACCTCCTCTCATTGAAAACATCAAGTCTTAATGAAAAAGCTTTTTTTGGTTAAAAATGTAATCTAAATTTCCACAAAAAGTTTCCTTAGTATTAATAACCAAGTTATTTATTTCAAGAATTTTCATAACCAACTCTTACCTCTTCTGTATTCTAGATATTCTCATTTCAAATAATTTTAGCTGTTCCTTTTAAAGTGTTTTATTATATTGAGTTATCCTCACACACAATGGTACTATACAACTAAGAACAAAACTTGTTTTCAAGTGAAAACAATTACATTTCATTAGCATTAATATATTTAAATTGAAGTGATAAAGAAAATGAAGTATTTTAATTGATTTTCTAGAAATATTTGCAATTTTCTCCTTTATTATGGAGCCTTATATTTATTAGTTATTCATTGATTTACGTCATAAAATGTTATGCTGTTTAAAATGCAGTTGACTTTTAAAAGCATTTCATTCTTTTTGTCTTAAAACTTGGCAAAACAATACATAACAAAATAATGTTTTCATTAGATAGTCAGAAAACTTTAAATAGTACTGCTTTTACTCAGTGGTAGTTAAAAGTAAAGAAATATCAAATTCTGATGAAAATTATTATTTACAAAGTTCATACAATAAACTTTAAAATTTATTTACTTGTTTCAATCCATATCAAATGTAACCTCAATTACAAAATCAATACAGATCATCATTTCAATAATATAATTGAAGAGAATTGATTGATTTCCTTGCACAAAATATTTCCAGAAAATCAAACATGATGCTCACCTACATATTCAGAGTCAGAACCTTGAAATATTTAATATTTTAAAATAATTTTGACCAGCTCTTTTTTCATGTAAACACAAACATAATCTCATATTCAAAGGTGGAACGAACACACAAAAATGGAATTGCATGGATCCTAGAAAACTACTTTATGAGCTCCTGAATGAGAAACTGTATTTCATTATTATTTATACACATTTGATCATTTTCTCATTCCAAATTATGTACTAGTAACATTTTTGAAAAGTAATTGTACACATCATTTGTGATATTCAGATTAAATAATTATGATTTTTTTCACACAAATTCAGTTATTCAAGAGAAGGTGCTGAGTTCTCTTCCAGATAGGTATCATGGCTGTTTCTACATGATATCAAAACATCTGGATGCAAAATATAATTTTCACTCTGTCTGGTGATATATTGTCAACATAAGAAATTATTTGACTTCATAAGGTTACAGACCTTAATACTACAGAAGTACATTTTAATAGCTTCATTTTACATGGAAAGAGTTGTTTGACATTATAGTTATCATTTCAAAATATAGAATAATTGATATATTTTTAAAACAAAATTTCATATGGTACTACAGTTCCATTTTACATGTATAAATATTTGTTGCTTATGAGGCTATATACACATTTATTTCAAAATTCACACAGATTTTAGAAATAATAAGGAATATAATATTAAATCTTCCTTCATTGGAGAATTGAAAGACAACCATATCAAGCTCATGTTTAGAAATTAATATATTTGATTTTGGGTCTTTAGGTAAAATTTATTTTAATACGTCTAAGTGGTTTCTAATACAATGGGATCAAAGAGGGTTAATGCATGTATAAGCACACATTTGCAAGTTTCTTTGTGTTTATAAAGTTTCTAGCAGGAAAAGGTGATATGAACTTCAACCTAAAAACAACTTTTTCAAATATTATGCATCTACATTCATAATATTACTGGCTCCTTTAAACTGTTGTGCCTCACTCCCAAAGTCTAATCATTCTGTATCCCTCATATCATCCTATATATTCTCTCTGTCATTTAGTAAATATTTCTGTCATACCTAATGCATTATAAATATGTGCTCATGTGTTTTTTCCTTTCAATTAAGATATTTGGCTTTAATATAAAAGCAGTACTTCTCTTAATAAAATTTTTCTGTTTTCTGAATGATTAAACATCCAGTAATATTAAAATATATATGAAAAAAGATCAAACTGCTTTTTTTAATGTAAGCATTCAAGCTGTGCTTTTGCATAAAACAAAGATAAATTTGCCATTGTCAATATGCAATTTCTTCTCAGTTGGTATGGCAAAAAATAAAAACAAATGTCCATGAACACAATCACCTTTATTTTGCATTATCAGTTTAATTTTATAACTATGAAAACAAGAGAATCAAGTGGCTCTCTGTTCATGTTCTGTACAATATCAGATTTGCAGCTTCATTCATTTATAATTTTATTGGTTTAACATATGTTTTCATAAAAGGGTTATGACATTGATTTACTATCATGCTATACATGCATATATGCTTGTCTATATATATATAAACACTCATTTTTGTGATCATCTAAGTGTAGACTATGGATTGACATACATCAAAGGAATATTTATGAGGATAGGTCCAGATTTCAGATTGGGAAATGCATACAATTTAGTGTAATTTCTGTTTAATAATAGAGTTAGATCTAAGAATGGTTACTGAAGAAAAACTGTGTAATGTTAAATTTGTGAAAATTTAATATACATTAGGATTCATAACAGTCACTTTTAAATATTTTTTTGCTTTATACTTTGTAGTTGTAATTTAAAAAAAAACAGGTTTTGTGTGAATATGTTAGTATGAATATTATGGAGCATATTTCAACTAGAATACATGTGGACACTAATACCTGATTGTATTTGATGTACTTTCAGTGCATAAAGTGTGTGTAATCTGTACTAAGTGAAATTTCTATAAATAAAGTTATTTCTGCATTGCAATCACACATCTTCTGCTATTTTTTGAAGTGCTCATTATCTGCAGAGGCTAACAATTTCATTAACCTCTTTCAGGATCCTAAAATATTTTTAGCAGAATAACATCCCACACCCTTCATAGTATATAGCTCATTATCTAAACTGAATTAAACTGACCTTTATACATTGACATTCTTATTTACCAACATGGTGAGGTAACTTATCCTTTTTAGTCACACCAACAATCAAGTAGATAGTGGTAAATTATATTTATTAAAGTTTTAGTTTTGTGCATTTTATTGTTTTCAGATTCTTTAATATTGGTAAGAAGAACTATCATTTATCAACAGTTGTTATTTGGTAAAACATCATAGATAATGCAGTTAACCATCAGTTCAAACAAGAGTAGTTAAAACATTTCTCAATCTTTTACTGTGATCAAGAAAGGCAATTTGTAGAATGTTGTTGATTTGGGTGAAGAATTGAGGTCTAGTGGGGGTAAGGATATGAGATAATAGAGGTTCTCCCCTTGTTGTTATTTGTGTAAAAAGCCCCTGACAGTGAATTTAACTGCAAGTATGTTAGAACTCAATCTTCCATTTTC
This sequence comes from Geosciurus inauris, assembly GCA_004024805.1. Taxonomy (NCBI): domain Eukaryota; kingdom Metazoa; phylum Chordata; class Mammalia; order Rodentia; family Sciuridae; genus Geosciurus; species Geosciurus inauris. Next base: position 794 of record PVHX01030488.1, on the reverse strand, counting down.
CAGTTTTGAAAATCTCTGAATATAATGGATTCAGAGTTTGAAAAATCACATTAAAGTGGCACAATACAAAACTTTAAATTTTTTTACAATAATTAAAAGTGTGTGGTGGTGGTGGTGGCGGTGTGTGTGTGTGTGTGTGTGTGTGTGTGTGAATATCACTAGTAAATAACCTGATAAGTATGCATTAGGTATGAGCAGGCAAATACCTAATCCATTTCAGTAATCACACTAAAATCAGCAACACTCTACTCAGTTATATCCAAGTAGCAATTAAATCTTATTAATCTTACCTCCAAAATACCTTCCACGTTTGTCCGTTTGCCACTTCCTTTGCCACTTCTTCAAATACTTCATCATGAGTTACCTGTTTTACAACTAACAGGCTGTCTTACTTCCCATTTTCATCTCTGTAATCAATTTTCTGCACAGTTCCCAGAATACTCTTTCTGAAACACACATATGATCAGATGAAGTCTGTGGCAGAAAATCTCCTGAGTTTTTCTCCATTACACAGAGAATAAAGCCTCAATTAGTGTATTTGTCAAGGGACTTTGCAATCTTAGCCTGGTGTACATTTTATCATTTCTACCACTGCATGTGCTCTATATTTTTAACACACTTGCCTCTGTTCCCTGACCAAACCATGCACTTTGATGCATAAATTTGGATAATTATATAACATTGGGTACCTGCTTTATTAAGACATTGGTATGTGAACAACCAAATTAACTAAACCATGGTCAGTGAAGTAGAATTATGATGGTACAGATAGGGAAAGTATACAAATACTTTTG
>PVHX01030487.1:0-15823 GCA_004024805.1 Geosciurus inauris | reverse complement strand
CTAGGCTGATTTACCTCTGCTTCCACCACCACCATATTTAGTTCCAGTAGTGTTCATCAGGGGACACCTGGCAGGGACTGGAAGAGAACATCAAGGTGAGGTACAAGTAATCTGCAGAGTCACTACAAATAGTGTAGAAACTGTAATATCTCAGATCTACACTGCAAGAAAGGAAAACACATAATGTACATTAAAAAACAAGGGAAGAATGTGCCTTCCCAAACTAAGATAATATAACAATAGAATTCATATACAGCACAGTTGATGAAATGCCAGAGAAGGATTTCAGAATATACATAATTAAAATAATCTGAAAATTAAAGAATGACTTAAGTGAGCAAATACAGGCAAAAATTAATCACTCCAACAAAAATATAAGAAGGCAAATAAAGGTAGCACAAGATTACTGCAAGAAAGAGATAAATACTGTGAAAAATAAACATATTCTTTAAATGATGGAAACAATAAACCAAGTAAAAAACTCAATAAAAAGCATCGCCAACAGACAAGATCACTTGGAAGACTGAACCTCAGATAATAAAGACAAAATATACAATCTTGAAAATAAAAATGGACCACACAGTGGTAAAAAACCAAGCATAGAACATCCAAAAATTATAGAATAGCATCAAAAGACCAAATATAAGATTGATCAGAATAGAAGAAGGCACAGACACACAAACCAAAGGAATGCATAATCTCTTCAATAAAATAATACCAGAAAATTTCTGGAACATGAAAAATGAACTGGAAAATCAAATACAAGAGGCTTACAGGACACCAAATGTACAAAATTACAACAGATCTACACCAAGGCACATTATAATGAAAATACCTAGCATACAGAATAAGGATAGAATTTCAAAGGCCACAAGAGAGAAGAATCGGATTACATATAGCGGGAGAACAATTCAAATCTCAGCAGATTTTTCAACCCAGACCCTCAAAGCCAGGAGATCCTGGATAACATATTTCAAGTTCTGAAAGAAAATAGATGCCAACCAAGAATTTTAAATCCAATAATATTAAGCTTCAGATTTGATGATGAAATAAAAGCCTTCCATGATAAATACAAGCTAAAAGAATTTACAGCAAGAAATTCTGCACTACAGAGAATTCTCAGCAAACTATTTCATGAAGAGAATATGATAAGCAACAATGAAAATCTGCAAAGAAAGGACCTACACTAAAGGAAAGGCCAATCAAAGGAGAAACCAAGTCAAGTTAAAAATAAAAAATAAACAAAAATGACTGGGATTACAAATCATATTTCAATAATAGCCCTCAATGTGAATGGCCTGAACACATCAATTAAAATACACAGAGTGACAGATTGGATTAAAAAGAATCAACAATATGCTGCCTTCAAGAGACTCATCTCACAGGGAAAGACATCCACAGACTGAAGGTGAAAGGGTGGGGAAAAAAACATATCACTCACATGGACCACATAAACAAGCAGGAGTTTCCATCATCTTATAAAGTAGACTTCAAACCAAAGATAGTGAAAAGGGTTAAAGAAGGAAATTTTATATTGCTTAAGGGAATCATACATCAACAAGAAATAAGAAACATAAATATCTATGCCCCAAACAATGGGGTATCTACATATATCAAACAAACCCTTCTCAAATATAAGAATCAAATAGACCACAACACAATAATACTGGGTGACTTTAACACACCTCTCTTACCACTGGATAGATCTTCCAAACAAAAACTGAATAAAGAAACCATAGGACTCAATAAAACAATCAATACTTTAGACTTAACAGACATATATAGAATATTCCATCCATCAACAAGCAAATATACTTTTTATCTCAGCAGCACATGGATCCTTCTCTGGAATAGATCATATGCTATGCCACAAAGCAAGTCTTAGCAAATACAAAAAAATAGAGATTCTACCCTGCATTCTATGTGACCATAATGGAATAAAATTAACAAACAATGACAGATTAAAAAATAGAAGCTACTCCCACACCTGGAGACTAAATAATATGCTATTGAATGATACATGGATAACAGAAGAAATCAAGGAGGAGATAAAAAAATTCTTAGAGGCAAATGAGAACTCTGATACAACATATCAAAATCTCTGGGGGGCTGGGGTTGTGGCGCAGTGGTGGCGTGCTCGCCTAGCACGCGAGGGGCGCTGGGTTCGATTCTCAGCACCACATAAAAATAAAATAAGGATGTTCTGCCCACCTACAACTAAAAAATAAATATTAAAAAAAAAAAAATCTCTGGGACACTATGAAGGCAGTGCTAAGAGGAAAGTTCATTGCATTAAGCTCATTCATTCAAAGAAGAAAAAGTTAACAAATAAATAACCTGACACTACATCACAACACCCTAGAAAAAGAGGAACAAGCCAACACCAGAGGAAGTAGAAGACAGGAAATAATTAAAATCAGGGCTAAAATAAATAAAATTGAAACAACAACTAAAAAAGAAAAAAAACTTCAAAAAATGGACAAAACAAAAAGCTAGCCGGGTGCGGTGGCATAAGCCTGTAATCCCAGCATTTAGGGAGGCTGAGCCAGGAAAATCATGAGTTCAAAGCCAGCCTTAGCAATGGTGAGGTGCTAAGCAACTCAGTGAGACCCTGTCTCTACATAAAACACAAAATAGGGCTGAGGATGTGGCTCAGTGGTCAAGTGCCCCTGAGTTCTATCTCTAGTACTAAAAAAAAAAAAAAAAAAAAAAGCTGATTCTTCGAAAAAATAAAAAAATAAATAAATAAACCAACACTTAGCCACCCAAATGTAAAGGAGAAAGAAAACTCAAATTAGTAAAGTGCATGATGAAATATCATAACAGACACTAGTGAAATAGAGGATAATTAGATACTATTTTGAAAATTTATACACTGCACCCAGCTAGCTTTTTGTTTTGTCCAAGTAGAAAACCCTGAAGACACTGACAAATTTCTAGAGGCATATGACCTACCCAAACTGAACCAAGAGAACATACACCACTTAAACAGATCAATTTCAACCAAGAAAATAGAAGATGCCATCAAAACCCTACCATCCAAGAAAAGCCCTGGGCCAGATGGATTCTCTGCTGAGTTCTACAAGACCTACAAAAAAGAATTAATACCAATACTCTTCAAATTATCTCATGAAATAGAAAAGGAGGATACCTTTCCAAACTCATTCTGTGGCTAGTATCACCAATACCAAAACCAGAGACACATCAAAGAAAGAAAATTTCAAACCAATATCCCTGATGAACATAGATGCAAAAATATTCAATAAAATTCTGCAAAAAGCATAAAAAAACATATTTAATAAATAGTGCACCATGATAAAGTGGGGTTCATTCCAGGACGCAAGGTTGGCTCAACACAGGGAAATTAATAAACATAATCCATCACATTAATAGACTTAAAGAATTACATGATTTTATCAATTGATAAAGAGAAAGCATTTGACAAAATACAGCACCCATTCAGTTCAAAACCCTAGAAAAACTAGGGATACTAGAAACATACCTCAACATTATAAAAGTTATCTATGCTAAACAGAAGGTCAACATTATCCTAAATGGAAAAAACTTGGAAGCATTCACACTAAAAACAGGAATGAGACAAGGATTCCCCATTTCACCGCTTCTGTTCAACATAGTCCTTGAAACTCTAATAAGAGCAATTAGATGAATGAAATTAAAAGGATTCAAAAAATTCCACCAGAAAACTTCTGGAATTAATAAATGAATTCAGCAAAACAGCAGGATATAAAATCAATACCTATAAATCAAATGCATTTCTATACATCAACAATGAATCCTCTGGAAGAGAAATTAGGAAAACTACCCCATTCACAATAGACTCAAAAAATAAAATTAAATAAAATACTTGGGAATCAATTTAGCAAAAGACATGAAAGACCTCTACAATGAAACCTGCAAGAGACTAAAGAAAGAAATTGAAAAAGATCTTAGATGATGGAAAGATTTCCCATGCTCTTGGATGGGAAGAATCAATATTTTCAAAATGGCCATACTACCCAAACACTATACAGATTCAATGTGATTCCAATTAATATCCCAACATCATTTCTTATAGAAATAGAAAAGACAATCATGAAATTTTCTTGGAAAAATAAGAGACCCAGAATAGCCAAAGGAATTTTTAGCAAGAAGAGTGAAGCAGGAAGCATCATAATACCAGACCTTAAACTATACTACAAAGGTATAGTAACAAAAGTGGCATGGTATTGGCACCAAAATAGACATGTAGACCAATGATGTATAATAAAAGACACAGAGAAAACCCCACATAAATACAGTTATCTCATACTAGATAAAGGTGCCAAAAATATACATTGGAGAAAAGATAGCCTCTTCAACGAATGGTGCTGAGAAAACTGGAAATCCATATGAAGCAAAAAGAAACTAAAACCCTATCTCTCACCATGAACAAAGCTCAACTCAAAGTGGATCAAGGACATAGGAATTAGACCAGAGATCCTACACCTAGTAGAGGAAAAATTAGGCCCAAACCTTCATTGTGTCGGATTAGGCCCTGACTTCCTTAACAAGATTGCTTTAGCACAAGAAATAAAATAAAGAATCAATAAGTGGGATGTATTCAAACTAAAACGCTTCTTCTCAGCAAAAGAAACAATGAGGTTAGCAGAAAGCCTACATTCTGGGAGCAAATTTTTGCCACACACACATCATATAGGGCACTAAACTCCAGGATATATGAAGAACTCAAAAAAATTAACAACAACAACAAAAACAATCCAATCAATAAATGGGCTAAGGAGCTGAACATATGCTTCTCAGAAGAAGATATAACAATTGATCAACAAATACATGAAAAAGTGTTCAACATCTTTAGCATTTAGAGATATGCAAATAAAAACTACTCTAATATTTCATCTCATGCCAGTCAGAATGGCAGTTATCAAGAATACAAACAACAATAAGTGTTGACGAGGATGTAGGAGAAAAGGCATACTCATACATTGCTGGTGGGACTGCAAATTGGGGCAACCAATCTGGAAAGCAGTATGGAGATTCTTCAGAAATGTTGGAATGAAATCACTGTTTGACCCAGCTATCCCACTCCTCAATCTATACCCAAAGGATGGAAAAACAGCATACTAAAGTGACACAGCCACTTTAATGTTTATAGCAGCTCAATTCACAATAGTGAAACTGTGGAACCAACCTAGATGTCCTTCAATAGATGAGTGAATAAAGAAACTATGGGATATATACACAATGGAATATTACTCAGAATTAAAAGAGAATGAAATTATGGCATTTGCAGGTAAATGGATGGAGTTAGAGAATATCTTGCTAAGTGAAGTAAGCCAATCCCAAAAAATCAAAGGCTTAATGTTCTGTCTGATAAGTGGATGGTGATTCATAATGGAGGAGGGCATGGGAACAATCAAGAAACTTTGGTCAAAAGGGAGAGAGGGGAGCAGAGGGGACATGAGGGCAGGAAAAGTGGTGGGCTGAGATGGACACCATTGCCCTAGGTACATGTATGACTGAACATATGGTGCGACTCTACATCATGGACAACCAGAGAAATGAAAAGTTGTGCTACATGTGGGTACAATGAATCAAAATGCATTCTACTGTCATGTATACATAATTTGAATAAATAAATTAAAAAATAAAAAAATTATTTTCATAAGGATAAGAAAAAGTTTTATTTGGATTATATAATGTTTGTCTTCCACTGATATTATTGCTAGACCATCAGTGCCTTAAATAAACAACACAAAAGAAACAATAAAATAATGAGGGATTATAGCTGAAAGCGCTGGAAGACCCAGGTTCTCTCTGAGAAAAATACTAGGTGAATGTCAATGTTAGTACAGATGTTTTGGATTGAATAGGTGGTGTCCACAAATGTTCATGTGTGAGACATTTCAGGAAGGTTCAGACATGAAATGATTGGGAGTCTTAACCTAATCTGTGGATTAATCCACTGATATGGAATATCTGATGGATAACTCTATGCAGGTTGGGTGTGGCTAGAAAAGATAGGGTACTGGGGATGTACCTGTGGGGTATATATTTTTTCCCTACTGAGTTTAATACTTTCTCTCTGCTTCCTGGCATTATGCATTCAGCTACTTTTCTCTGCCATACTCTTCTGCCATGATCCTCTGCCTCATTTTGGGCCTAGAGCTATGTAGTCAGCCCTCTATGGACTGAGACCTCTGATACTGTCAGCCAAAATAAACTTTTCCTTACTTAATTACTTTTGTCAAATGTTTTGGTCACAATAACTAAATAGTTGACTAAAACAAGAGGCAACACAAATAAGTATACTAAAGAACATTGAAGCATCTTACAAATACAACTACAGCTGTCACTGAAGATAACTTAATTCCTAGCCAGATTTACATAAGCCATCTAACTAAAAAATTATTTACCTCAGATTCTATTATATCATACATAGTTTGTGGCTTTTAATAAAAATTTCAGTGTGAAAAAGAAAGGATGTTTTTGATTGAAAACATTGAAAAAGACTTTCAAAATGGAATTGGAGATCTTTAGGAAAAACAGGTTTCTGTATATTTTAGCTTCTACCTGTAATTGGGACTTTGGTCACTTCTAAACTTTGACTACAGGCTTCTGGAATGTTTGTAATGAGCAGCAATTACATTGCACACAGAGGTTCAACATGTATAGGTTATTGGACTCTTGTTTCATGAACATTTACATTGGTTATACATTCATTCCTTTATCTCCAACCAATGACACAGCCTCTATTCCTTCTCAGTATTTAATAGCCCATGTCAGCTTCTACTTATCCTGTCTTCCTCAGAAACTTGATTCAGAGCTATATGAATTTGTTTTTCCCAAATGGCCTTCCTAAGACTTCAAGTAAAATTATTTCATTTTATTTTTTCAGACTGACATGATATTGTGTCAGAAGTGGAATCCAAAATGCCTCATTTTTACCTCAAGTATTTCCACAGACATTAATATAAACTTTTGTTATTTCAAAATTGGTTTATTTTTATGCTCAACTTTAAAAATGTTCAAAAAACTAAACAACTTAAATAGAAAGCATACCTTTATTGGTATATTTGAGTCTATTAAACACAATAATAGATCTAGTTATTGCTTTCTTTACTGCAATATATTTCAAGTTGTTTACAAAATTCTTAAAATTTAAAAAAAACTCTCAGAAGTTTCTGAAAGCTATTTTCCTCTGAAATCTTATAATCCCTTTTGTTCATTGGGATGCCTTTCCCCTTATTGGTCTCCTTTCTAGCTCTAGACCTTTGAGCTCGAAGTTTATAATAATAAAATTGAGCCCCCTTCAAAATCTAGCTATTTTAATACCCCACATATTTTAATGACACTATTTAAAACTAGGTCTAATGAGAACTACTACTGTTATATATGTCCCTTAGATAAGGCTAAATTGAATGCTATTGGAAAAGGTGAAAAACTATCAGCTTGGTCTTTCAGATTTGTATCAGTTAATCCACCTACTTCTGAGAGAGAGCTCTGCTAAGTAATGGATGGCAGTGGCTAATTGGAGCAAACCTACTGGGATTTTTTTTCTCAAATGGATACAAATTAAACAAAGAACATCACAAATAAATTCTTATTATTTCCAAACACAATGGCTGGTAAATTATGTAACAGTGTGTTCAAAGGTGAAATAGAAATATTTATGATTATTATCCTATACCTTATTCAAAAATTCTAGCATTAAATATATGAGACAAAACTAACAAGCTATTTAATTAAATTTTATTAGCCAATCATCAGGATGATTTAAATACTTCGATTAAATAACATTACCTATCCTGGAGTAAAAAAGGCCATATTTAGTTACACTAGCTAAATAATTGTTCTAAATTCTTGTCCAAAGATCCAAAGAAAAATTCACTAAAATTATGGATACTCACATCCAGACTTCTCAGTTTATGAAACTTCAAGTAAAATACTTACTTCTGAAACCAAATTCCTTAAGGTTGTTCAGTACTCCCCAAGGCATTTATCATTGCCAAAAACTTGAGCATTTTTAAAAGGACTATAAAAGTTATAAGGCACACAATGGCACTGACAGTCAAGTTGTGATTAAAACAAAAACAAAAACCAAAAAAAACTCATCCTTCATCTTTCAATATCAAACCTCAGTAGAGTTTATTTGAAAACTTACAGAGGATTTTTCCCAATGCTGACAACATACTGAAGGGAAGATATGTTTAATAACTAGAAATAAGTTTAATAAACCTTTGATTGAAACAGGAGCAACCTTATTTCTGATTGATACAGTAGCCACCACCTATCTGTCCTTAACCCAATCTAGCCTCATTTAACCCCTTTCATGGAGTAAAGAAACTATTTTAATAGTAGTCCTGTTAAATCAGCTTAAAGTGATTTTTAAATTCTACTTCTTTCTATTTCAATTGAGAGCTATCTAAGAATGTTACCTATTCTGATAATTCCCTCTGGATACATGTGTCTGTTGGGAAGAGATTTTCTTAAAGCCCATCAGAAACATAAATACATATATATCAAATACATATTTTTCCAGATGGAGAATTTTTTTACATTGTAGGCCACATTAATTTTTGAAATAAGACCTGATATTTAGAAATAAATTTCAAAGCAAAAGCAATAAAATCTGCTTTCATTCATATATTTGTGAATGTCTATCTGTATTTATATTATAAATATTTTATTTTAAGGGAAGATTTATAAAAGCTTTATTTTAATAAACAAATTAGTTAACTAACTACTTATAATAAAATTATCCTCCTAAAAATAAAATTAATCTAGATGTTTATCAAGTTCACATTACTTTGGTAATTTTTGATGAAGTATTATTTGTTTAATTAAAACAGATGCATTTCTCAGCATTAAATATAATTTACCATACATTTATCTCTATTAGATATTTGACTATAAAATGTGAGTTTGACCAAAGAACAAGTAAATCAAATACATATAAATGGGATAAGAATTTATAAATGTAATGTTAATAATAATTATGTCCTATAAAATGTCTTGCTTTAAAGTTTCCTCTCATCCTTAGTGTTTAGTGAGTTAAATTAAATGATGGATATTCGTTAAATATACAGGTCATTTCCAAACAAGTTAAAGCACTAGAACATCAATCATTAGTCATAACTTTAAAGTCAGGTGATACAAAAATGTTAAATATTCTTGGTTTTGTTCCTGTTTCCACATTTTAATATTACCATAAGAAAAAGTACATATTTCTAAAATTATAAAATGATGGAAGTCATAGACTTCTGTCTCACTATTGGTAAGGAATAAAATTATAACTAAAGTGCTATGGTCCCCTCATCTGTCTCAGAGTCATATATTAGTTAATTAAGGGGACCCTGGATGTGCAGGTGGGATGGAGGATTAAGAAAAACACAGAAACACATGGAGAGAAAGTGAGGCCAGGTGGGCCTTTTTGAATTTTTGTCTTTTTGAATTTTCTTCAGCATTATATCTAATCTTTCATGCAGTTCTGCTATGCATCTTTTTATTTTATGTAATCCCTGGAATCTGGTGGCTTTAGGTAACAGTAAAAATTATGCATATTAAAATTTGATAATAATGAATAGAAATTTAATTTATCTTCCTATTTTTAATCTGTATCCAATGAACTTAACACAATTTTTCATTTATTCTAATAGTTTGCCTAATTTTATTTTATTTTGCACACATACAGCAAAGATTTTTGTTACTAATAAGAGTTTTATTTCCAGACTTCATTATGTTAATCTTTTTTACTTTATCAATTTTATTATCTGTTAGGGTTCATATATTTTGTGTTGTCCAGATAGCTGGAGTATAGCCCTTTTTGATTTTCAAACTGGATTTCTGGAATGTTTAGCAAGTAAGATTACCAGATAAAATGAAAGACACCCAGTTAAATTTGAATTTCAGATAAACAATGAATAATTTTAAGTATAACTATTTCCTAATGATAGTGGAGAGACACAAGTGAGTGAGAACATGAGGTTAAGGGAACAGTTCTATAAAATGGGTCCACTGTGCTGACCCTCATAGCTTTCACTTTTAAAAAGAAATTTACCTGTAATCCTGCTTGGTTTAAGAGCACAGAATATGCTACATTCCTCATCAAACTATCTGTTATCAGCAGGATCAATTCAGGTCCAAAATCCAATAGGAAAAACACAAGTTACCTTGAAGAATGTGTGGGGTCTTTTTTGACCCTTACACAGATCAGATCCTAGAACTCAGGGAGATAAAGATAATTCCCGCTAACCATAAAATCTCTATGAACAGGTTTGAATTAGAACTCTTCGGTATGGGCCAAAGTGACCTAGAGTTAGCATGACAATGAGGACTGAAAATCTGATGTCATCCTTCCATCCTTCAAAAGTCAAGTGGTGGACCTGATCAGGCCTCTCTGGATACTTCCTTGGGGCCCACAAATAACTCGAGAGTAGAATAGTCATACCATTCTTCTCCTCTGGGAATTCTAGGAAAGAATGGCCAGGAATTCTGAAGAATTAACTGAAAATTCTAGAATAATTTTCCAGCTTCTAGAGCCTTTTTGCATCTTTTGCTTTCTGGTTCTTTGCTTCATTTTCAATTTCAGGAATTATACTCTGTCCCAGCCAGTTTCTCACCTTTTGTTGCTATTAATCTTTATTTATTTGTTTAATTCTTTTATGTATCCCTATGAGAACATTAGGCCTACCTAGAATCATAGAATCCTCATTTACTCCCTAACTCCAGCATCCTGAATTCCCGAAGAACCAGCACCATGTGAATGATGCCAAGATCTGTCATCAGCTTGAGTAGTAACTGGGCCCCCTGGGACTATGGCTGCAGTGGCCACTGAGTATCTGAGTGGCTGAAGGTGGTAAAGTGACTTCTACCCTCCCTCCCCTGTGCAAGCAGGGTGCTGGCATTGTCTCTTAGATAATTATTAATTTTTATAAACTCGAGCCTGCATTAGCTGTGTTCTTACTGATTCTGAGATGCCCTCAAGTCTATTTTCCTATTGTCACTGTGCAAAGCAGTTTTAGTGACTATAATCTCTTCAATAATCTCACATTCCTTGGTCTCAGTTTTACTTTCACTTTTCTGGCCAAACTACAAACTTTTAAAATTCCCCTTGTTTGCTTTCTCCTCATTATTCTCACAAATAACTTGGCTAAAACATGCCAGTGATATCCATGCCACTGCCTGAATGCTGTGTTTCTTTTAAATTTCTTCCACCAGATTAATTAGCAAATCACCCTTAAATTCAGGCTCACAGTAAATCTCAGAACTTTGGCAAATGTAAACAACTTCTTTGCCAGAATTTAACATGAATGGCCTCTATTCTAATGGCTCCTCCTCTGAAGCGATGGGCCCAGTCTTTACTGTTCACAATCCTATCAACATTCTGGTCTTCTTGGCTCCTACCAGAATTGTCCATTAAGCTCTGCTTACAACATTGTATGGTTTCTGTAACTTTCATCTCCAAATTTTTCAAAACTCATCCTGTGAACCAGTTCCAAAAATTTGAAAACCATGTGATAACATCAGTGACAGCCATGACACCACTTCTGGTACTAATATCTATTATAGTCAACTTTTCATCACTGTGAACAAGGGAGTATTATTAAAATATAAAGGAGAATGAATCATCTCATTTTCAGGAAAATGGATAAAACTGGAGGACATCATGTCAAGCAAAATAAGCCAGTCACAGAAGGACAAATACTACACGTTTTTTCTCATGTGTGAAAACAAACATGCAAACAAAAAGGACAATTGAAAAGGAGAGGAGGGAACATTTGGTACTGCGAAGTTGCTATGGGAGAAGGAAGAGATTCAAAGAATTTTGGATGGACATGATCAATGAATGATGTATAATAAGTATACATCATTCATCATGTATAGGAAGTAGCAAAATGATATTAATTAGTGTAATTAACATTTTAATACTTATAATAAAAGAAAAAAAGTAAAAAGTTAAACCAAACTGGTATAGAATTTGTATTTTAAAAAGGTAAGACATAGCTGGTTATGGTGGCACACACCTATTAATCCTAGTGGCTCGGGATGCTGAGGCAGGAGGATTGCGAGTTCAAAGCCAGCCTCAGTCAAAGTGAGGCACTAAGCAACTCAGTAAGACCCTGTATCTAAATAAAATTCAAAATAGTTCTGGGGATGTGGCTCAGTTGTCAAGTACCCCTGAGTTCAATCCCTGAGTACCCCTGAGTTCAATTTATTAAAAAATAGTAAAAATTTAAAAGCTGAAAAAATTTTTCCAGATACAAAAAAACAAACTCTATAGACATACAATATAATACAACCAGACATTCAGAAAGAAGAAGCATCTAAAAAGAACAACAATTTTAATAAACACAACAACCTAGAATGTTGTACTGCATTTAATTTTCAGTAAGTTCCCAAATGAGCTTTTCCTCTCTAAAACCATCACACATTACGTATAGAGTTGGCCAATTAGACTTAATTTATCAATTCTGAGTCTTAAGAAGCACTTTGTCATTGGTGACTTCGCTGCTGGAACTCAAATAGTATCATGTGAAAAAGAACAAACTAGCTTAATGGAGGAAGAAAACATGGAATAGAAATATATCATCTCAAGTGAGATCCTCCTCGATCACTTTTGGAAGGCAAACCATTCCCTCTTCAGTGATTTCCACATATTAATTTTTGTAACAAGTGAATGTGTTACATAGGAAAAAGGACTTTAAATAGAGATGGGATTAAGTTATGGGCCTTGAGGTGGGGACACTATCCTAGACTATCTAGGTAGGCCTAAAGTCCTCACAAGGATTTTTGAAAGATTTAAATAAATAAAGAGTAATAGCAACTACAGGAGAAGAGAGATAGAGTGAGAAACTGTAATTGCTGTCTTTGAAGACGGAGTAAAAACCAGAAATAAAGAATGCAAGGAGCCTCTAGAAGCTGAATAATTCTTCTGTTTCCCATGTTCACCCACCTCAACATAACACTATTCCTCTCTTGTTTTAGCTCTATTTCATGGACAAGCAGATGACAGGGTACCTCTATTTCACCTTTTTACCCATATTATTTTTTAAAAATAATATCTCTTTCAAATATGTCCATTCTTCTCTTTTGTGATGTTTATTATACATATCAATTTAAATCAGGATACTTTCACATTTTTAAAAATTTAATTGATCTTTGCTTTCCTTAGATAATATTTGGATTATTTTTAAGTATACATGTCCATTCCATATATTCTCTCCTTTGTAGTATATTCTGCTGTTTCTCTGCCTGATGTGATTTATTAAAAAATGAATAAATATTTTATGCTTTCTATTTAGAAGTTATTTTTGTGTTTTGAATTTATATGTCAATGTTTCATATAGAAATACTTGATGACTTTTATGATTGTATTCTTTATTTTGATCATTATCTGCATATCTTTTCTACATTTTATATCTGAGCAATCCAGTATTAGAAAGCGTTAGGTCACTTTTTTACATATTGTTTTTCTTTCCTTTCACTTAATTTCAGTTATAATGGCTTATTTTCTCTTATGTGTTCTAATATTTGATTATAATGGTATTTCTAGATATTTATTGTTTGAAGTTCTAAATAGAAATGGAAAAACATATCTGCAGAAATTACTTGCTTTTTTTTTTTTACTTCTATAAGTATCAAAACTGTTGAACAACAACCAATCAGTTTCCCCCTCAATGATTTAACTTAGAGCTTAATTCCAAGTTGTATGGATCTGTTTTCAGATAGCAATTGTGCCTCAGGCATCTATAACCCTCCCAGGTACTTTTTTTGTTTCTGGCTTCAACTGAACCAAGTTCTTCCATGTTCCTTTCATAGCTAATGGTCTCTATTTGTTTTTTGTTTTAAAAAGTGAGGAGTCTTGGAGAACTTTTTCTACTTTTTGTGAGACCCTAAATATCTGACAACTAATATCCCACAAACTTAAGTTATTAGAGCATTGAAGGGTCACATGGAACCTTCAGAGTTGTGTAAGTTTATTAGAAGCAAGAAAGCAGGCATTAGAGACACAAAGGGCTAGAGAACTCAGAACAGTATTCTCTTCCAACAATATATAGCTCTCTTACATTTCTCTCTCTCCCTCTCCATCATCCCTCTCTCTCTGTCTGTAGTTCAGGGATTAAAATCAGAGTTGTTCTACCACTGAGCTACAGCGATAACCCATTTATCTATCTATCTATCTATCTATCTATCTATCTATCTATCTATCTATCTATTTTTTGAGAAAGGGTCTTACTAAGTTGTCAAGGCTGGCCTTTATCTTGTGATCCTCTTGCCTGAGCTTCCCAAGTTCTACCATTTCTATTAAAACATTACAAACAATTAACACTTGGCCTTAAAGACAAGGAAACAAAAGAGTAAAGATGGAAATTTTTGAACTGAAACAAATGTTCAGTGTGAAAGGAACATCTATTACTCAGCTCCAGCTTCCTGTTGGCATTGAACTGTAAAGGCATGGTGTTGCTACATTCTGTAATATTTAATACAAATTAATACTCTAGATGTTTTTCAGAAATGATTTTGAAAAATCAAATAAAGAATTTTTTAAAAATTGTATCCAACCAATATTGAGAACACCAAATTATCAAGGTCAATCAGAGAAGACTTGATGATTTCAGAGAAGACTTGGTGATTTCTTGTTATGCATCAAAATTTATATGGATGGAACATGGTAAGATAAATGTTAGAAATATCAGCTGGAACTAGCCACAGGACCTTTGCTAAAAGGTTTATACTTTATTGACTGGAGAATTTTATTATGAAGTGGCAAGTAGGGTTCATGAAAAATAATCAGTTTGTGATATGAATGTTAATATGATCTATAATTTTTGTTCATGAGCTCCTATCAAAAAATCATAGATTATGTATATTTTGTTTATGTGTATACTTATTTCATTATAAAGCATGAATATTTCCTATTGTACTACATACAATCATCATAAAGTAAACTAAAAATTTTTAAAAATTAGATTAAAATAAAAGTAATAACACTTTATGATATATTTCTGCAATGCTTTCCATTGTGACTAGCCAAGAAGATGACCTTATTTTTAAAGATACGTTTTTCATAAATAGCAGTAGATATAAATATGTATTTTAAATATTTTTGTTGACAGTAAATTTGGATGACTTTTTATATCTCACATATCATTATTTTTATCTTGTAATGAGAGTGAATAAGTGCAACTTCTATAAGTGTCAGTGTTGCTTTTTTCATATTATTCATCTGTATTTGCACTATGAATATTATTTCAATCTTCTATTTCATCATAGGAATATTATTGAGCTACTTAGCCATTTTTTGAGTGTCATTTTAATTAAAAATCAGTAACATAATATATAAATCTGCTGAAATGGGACAGATATGCCATAGTATCTAACAAAAAAACTGAAAACAAAAATTGCAACCACTGCTATCAAATCTCCATTACTACGGTATCTAAACATGTCACATTGTAAAACAGACACAAGATAAGTGAACCAAGTTGGATGCTAGTGCCAACATGTATGCTAAGTATTACTAAATTTTATTTTTTATTTTAAGAATCAAATAAATATAAATCAAAGCTGTAACATTTCTGTTTAAAATTTTAATGGATTATCTTATGTACCTTAATGCCAATGTAACTCAATGGGAGATGACTGCTCCTCAGGAAATAATATTGAAAACTGAGGAAACAATTAGGCAGGTATTTGTATAATTCATTATTATTTTATAAAAGATGGAGCATGGTTTCTGGAAAGAATACTGAATATAAAGTCTTATGTGAAAAATGATTTAATGAAAAACTGTATGTTTTTGAGTAGTTGAATGTGGGCAGTG
>PVHX01030486.1:0-15813 GCA_004024805.1 Geosciurus inauris | reverse complement strand
TTTTCAAAGTTTCCATCCACAGTTGGTTGAATCCATAGATTTGGAACCTGTGACTAGAGGGGTGACTGTATATATACCAAGAGAGTCAATATTGTCAAGATGACAATTTCTCTAAATTGATTTATTAATTCAATGCATTTCAGAACAAAATTCTGACAGGATTTTGTTGATGTCATTGTGGGAATTGACCAGGTGATTCGGAAAGTAATATGGAAATGCAAAAACTGGAAAGTCAATACAATCCTGAAGAGCAAAGAAGAAATAATAAAAAAGAATGGCTATGGGCTGGGGTTGTGGCTCAGTGGTAGAGCACTTGCCTCACATGTGTGAGGCACTGAGTTTGATCCTCAGCACCACATAAAATAAATACATAAAGGTATTGTGTCCATCTACAACTAAAAAAAATATTAAAATAAGAGAGTGTCTCTCTATACTGGATATCAAATTTTATCTTAAAATTAAGAGAGTATTGGAGCTAGAGTAGACAAACCAATAGAATAGATGGTCTAGATATAAACCTTCACATATAAGGATACTTGTTTATGACAGCTATTCCTTGTTTGTTATTAGTGGGAAGTTTTTTTTATGACAAGATATTAAATCTATGCATCTGTTGAAGTGATCCCAATTTTTCTTTTCTTCTGTGAATGTGGTAAAATAAATTGACATCAATCTTTGTACAGTCAATCCCCATGTGTACTATTTAAAAATATTTTTCTTCTTAGGGTCATGTAGCTGTCTGCCAATGTTCTAGAAAGTTGGTTGTATTGTCTTTAACACATCTATAAACCACAGGGAATTAATATTTGCATGAGGAGCAAGTATGAGTCGGCTTTATTTTCTGATAATCCTAATATCCCAGCCCATTGAATTGATCACTAAACATAATATTGAATGGCTATACCCAACAAAAAATTCAGACTGATTTTATAAAATTAGTTCAGAAAAGTCATGAAACAAATAAACAACATAAACAACAAAAGCAGCAAGAACAACTAAGCCTAGGTACAGGAGAGAAGTTGATCTCCAAGGTTGCCACATTATATTATTTAAGGCATCCAGTTTTCAAAAGAAAGTGATGAAACATGCAAAGAAATATGAAAGTGCAGCCAATAAACAGAATTTAAAAAAGCATAAGTAGAAACTGACCCGAGGAAACACAGATGTTGCCCTTACTAGGAAAAAAATAAAAATTAAAAAAAAACTTCAAATCAAGTAAATGTGTTCAAAAAACTAAAGAAAACTATGTGTAGAGTACTAACTAAAGTAATGTAAGAGGGTATCTCACCAAATAGAGGATATTAGTGAGGACGGAAATTAAAAAAGAAGGAAGGCATGTGGCATATGCCTGTAATCCTAGCAATCTGGGAGGCTGAGGCGGTAGTTTGCGAGTCTGAGGCCAGCCTGGGCAATTTAGCAAGACCTTATCTCAAAATAAAAAATACAAAGGACTAGGGCTTAGTGGTAGAGCATCCCTGGATCCAATTAAAAAAAGAAATTATAAAAGAGATCAAAACTCAAGAAGTACAATAACTGAATTGAGATTCCAGTAGCAGAACTCAATAGCAGATTTGAATAGGAAGACTTAGAACCAGTAAAGTTGAAGATAGATCAATGGAGATTATTCAGTTTAAGGAATAGGAAAAAAAATAATGAAGTGAAATGAATAGCACCTCAGAAATATGAGACTATAAAGAACACAACTATTTATCTATCCATCCATATGACAGACCCAATAGGAGAGAAGAGAGAAAAGAAGAGAAATAGTGAAATAATGACAAAACTTCTTAAATTTGATGAAAAACTAATCTGTGCATCAAAGAAGCACAATGAACTTCAAATAGGATAAACTCAAAGAGATGCAAATATAGACATATAACAATTAAACTATTCTAAGAATGTAAGAAATCCACAGTAAAATTAACAGCTGATTTCTCATCAGAAACCATGGAGGCCAGAAGGCAGGGGTATGACATGCTCAAAGTACTGAAAGAAAAAGACTGTCAATCAAGAATTGTTTCCAGAAAAACTGTTCTTCAGACATGAAGAAATTGAGAAATCCATGAATAAACAAAACTTAGAACTCATGCTAGCAAACCCGCCCTATAAGAAATACCTAAGGAAGTCCTCTAGAGTGAAATGAAAGGACAGTAGACAGTAACTTTAATCCGCAAAAATAATTAAGGAGTCGTGACAAAGGCAGCATCACAGAGAAATATTCAAAATAGCATAAATGCATATTTTGATTGCAATCCATTTTTATCAAAAGACAACTTCATAAAGCAGTATTTATGATTGTGTATTGATTGGAACACAATATATAAAAATACAATTTTTATAACGATAATAGCATAAAGAAGAGGGAAGGGAATGAATCTATACAGAAGCAAAGGTTTTGTATACTACTAAAATTAAGTCAGCTTTCATCTAAACCATACATAGTAAATTAAAGTGTTAATTTTAATCCATAAGGCAACTATTAGGAGAATAACTCAAAACATATATATTAAAAGAAACAAGAAAGAAGATCACAAATCAAGAGCCAAAACTTTTTCTTTTAGAAACCAGACAAAGGAAAGCAAATTAAA
The DNA here is from genome assembly GCA_004024805.1 of Geosciurus inauris. Taxonomy (NCBI): domain Eukaryota; kingdom Metazoa; phylum Chordata; class Mammalia; order Rodentia; family Sciuridae; genus Geosciurus; species Geosciurus inauris. Next base: position 13,225 of record PVHX01030486.1, on the reverse strand, counting down.
CCTAAAGCAAACAAAAGGAAAGAAACAAGAAATTAGAGGGTAAATAAATGAAATGAAAAAACTCAGTAGGGAGTCTTTTCAAGCTGGGTATGGTGGCACATGCCTGTCCTCTCAGCAACTGGGGAGGCTGGGCCGAATTGCAAGTTCAAAGCCAGCCTGGGCAATTTAGTAAGATTTTGTTTCAAAATGAAATTCAATAAAAGAGTAGGGATACGATTCAGTGGTAGTATATTTGCCTAGCATGCGTGAGGCTCTGGGTTTCATCCCAGTATGGTGGGGGTGAAGAGGACAATAGTCTTTACAACAAATGGCAAACTGCATATGCATGTGCAAAAAGATAAAGTTGGACTTCCACCTCACATTTTTCCTCAAAGTATATTTATTGGCTCAAAATGGATCAAAGACTAATATGACAGGTAATGAAGAAAACTCAGATTAAACCTTCATGGCCTTGCATTGAGAAATGATTTCCCAAATATTACGCTTATAGCGTAAGCAACCAAATAAATAATATTGGGCTTCATAAAAATTAAAATTTTCATTCATCAAAAGACACACTGCTTTAGTGTGGATGTGATTTGACCTCCAAAGTTTCATGCGTTGGAAGTTTTGTTTCCAGAACAAGTAGCAGTGTGGGAGAGAGTGAAACCTTTGAGAAATGGAAACTTTTAGAAGTGAGTCCTGATGGTAAGTAATTAGGACCCTGGAGGCCCTGCCCTCTGAAGAGATTAATGCTCAATGGGATCATAAGAGTATTACAGTGAGGCTACCCCATGCACTTGGCTCCTTCTGCACAGGGCTCTTTCCCTTTCCACTCTCACCATGTTGTAATTGGCAAATGATCTGAATAGATTTTACTCTGGTGAAGACATACAAATAGCCAACATGCACAGGAAAAGATCACAGGCACAACATCATTAATCTTTAAAGAAATGAGAATTAAGTCAGAGTGAGATTCCAGGTCAGACCCACTAGAATAACTGTTACAAAACCATAGACAATTAAGTGTTGGACACTTTATGGAAGAAATTGGAAACCTTATTATGGTTGGTAGGAATTAAAATAGTACAGCTACTCTGGAAAACAGACAGTTCCTCTAAAAGTTAGAGTTGCCACATGACCCAGCATTTCCCTTCCTAAGAATATACCAAAACATTAAAATCAAATGTCATGCAAAAAACTGTGCATCAATGTTCATAGAAGCATGATTCTGAGTAGCCAAAAGGTAGACACAACCAAAACATCCATCAAATGATGAATGGATAAACAAAATGTGGTATATCCATACTATGCAATATTATTCAGCCATAAAAGGAATGAAGTACTGATACATTCTATAAAGTGGATTGAAAACATTATGCTGAGGGAAGCCAGACACATAATGCCACATATTACATGAAATGTCCAGAGTAGACAAATGCATAGAGGCATAAAGTAAATTAGTGATGACCAGGGACTATGGGAAAAGAGAAAGAAGAAGCAATTGCTAATGTGTATGAGGTTTCTTTTGGGCAAATATTCTGAAATTAAATAATGGTGATTATTGCAATACCTTGGAAATACACTAAAACTCACTGAACTGTACAAGTTAAAAGAGTGAGTTTTCATGATATGTGAATTATGTCTCAAAAGCATACATTTTAAGATAATTACCAAGGACCCTTTAAATGTTCTCTAGAGTAATCATAACCTGTTCCTTTCAATCACTCCTCATACCATGAATTCAAATCCCCACATAATGGTGACTATTTTTCTATGGAGACGTATCTAAAATTAAAACTAAAGCAATCAGAGAATACAGCACTGATCTAATCACGATGAAATGAAATGGAACTGGTATCTACAGTTTCAGACTCTGTATTTCTATGAATGTAGCTGAATAATTATGTTGCATAAATGTGCCATTTTAACTCATATTGGCCTTACTGTAATGTTTAATCTTGAAGTTATATTTCACACATCTCATCCATCTTGACTTTCAAGATAGGCTTTTTGAACATACACCTAGGGGTTTTCATTTAGTGCTCCAGAAGTTTATCTTTGATTTGGCCCATTATTCCAAAATTTCTAGTTGTGTTTATGTCCCCATGTTTAGGTTCAGCTTGACATGACTGTATTCATCTTGTCGTAACTACCACAATTGCCACAGAGTAATCCAGTTAATTTTTCCTGCATAGTTCCCCAGCAAAATACAAATAGAAAAGAAATCATTATGTGATGTTTTACAAACAGACCCTGGCTCTCTGACTCTTTGATATTAGTTTCAGATAATCCACATACGTTCCAGCTAGGATGAAACCGCTTTTGTCCTGAACAATATGTATGCTCCTCTTTCTGGAATCTAACTGGTCTTGCTGCTGCTCAGGAACAGGCTTCTGTTAATAAGTCAATAAATCTCATTCTGGCAATCCTTTGCCTGCCTGCCTCTCTTCCTCCGGTCTCACAGGACCCTGGGGCTGGTCCTCATATACTAGGACCAAGTTGTTTTGGAACACCATGTTAGTAGATTCATGAGGTATTCTTTCCTGTTTCCTATCAGTTTCTAATTTGAACAGCATACTACCAGTGTTCTCATCTAGGTCTTGAACAGGTAGAAAGAAGATCCTATTCATATAACATTATACCCCTTTCTTAAGGTAATCTGTAACAGTTTATTGATTAGAGCCCTTTCAAAGTAGGTTACACTATTATAACAAACCTTCAAATCTTAATGACTTTATACAACAGAACTTTAATTCTGATTCATGTCTCAGTCTTGTTAGTCTAGGTTAGGTGACTGCTCTCAGCAGTTTTAAGCAAAACCCAAGGAACTGGTTATTCCCATAGAGTGGCTCCAACATATATGAGGTCAGAGAAAAGAGATAATGAGCTAAAAATACCATAGGAGATTTCAGGGGCAAGGTCTCAAATGGACATCTATCACTTCTGCCCACAACCGACATGTCACATAAGTAATGTAGCCCAAACTAAGTTCTGGGAAACATCTTCCTATATACCCAGAAAGATAAAACAGTACTGAGCTTCTAGCCATAACTCCTCTATATAACAATATCTTGATCTTGCAGAGTTGCCAATAGCACGAGACTCCCAGGTGGGAAGCAGTGAATGAGTTTTTCAGACTTACTCGTTTCCCCTCAGGATCTGCCTACCTTTGGAGCTCTTCATTTACACCACAGACACTAGGGCTTCGGTAGCCTCTTCAGTGCACCCACCAAAGAGACTCACATTCCACCAACCTACAAGGCACAATGTGGAAAATACTGTTTTCCAGTGGAGTTAGAAGAAATAGGCCAGCTCTTTCCCACTCCACGAAATTAGCTTCCCTCTTCTGAGGACTGTTGACCCCTCCAGCCAAACAAACAAACAAACAAACCAAAGACAAACTAACATGATCTCTTGTTGATGTTCTTTTATAGGTGGTCCTACATTGTTTCCAGAAGTATTCTTGGATGTTTTGCCCCAAAAAATCTATGAGAGTTTTGGCCTGATAAATCGTCTCTTCTCTAGAAGATCAATACACTAGCCCTTCTTTTTCAGTAGTTACCCCATCCTAGCCCTAACCCCAGAAGGTGTGCAGACCTCTGTGGTGGTAACAAGACAATCATAGCAGAACACTATTATGTTCTACCTACAGATAGATGGGGTAATTCTAGGATAATGCTTTCTGGTACAAACTGTCCTAACAACTAGCATGTACTAAAGGACCCACAGCTACTGTGCCTAACAAAAATGACCCCCAGATTTTCCAAATGTCCCGAAGTGAGAATCATTGAGATTTATGTATAAAATCATCTAAAGGTAACCCTTCAAAGACATAGATGATTTAGTATTCAATACCATGCACTTTAAAAATGAAATGAGGCTATTTATTGGGTTTCATGTGCAAAGAAAGAAATAATAGCACCAAACACTTGTTTTCCTATTTGCCCCTCTGCTTTTAAGGTAGAATATATTTGCCTAGTAACAGATCCAGCATCTTGGAGTGTAACTTGATGTTTCTGTACTCCTATTTTATTTAGTTGCTTCTTCTTCAGGAAAGATAACAGAAGTCTGCTCCATCAGGTGAACAAGCAACCCCTGCTATATGCTTGTAAGAATGTGCTTTCTGAAGCAGCCCCTCCAAACTGAGCCTGCCCATAGGACTCCCTTCCTGTCTGTCTCTCCCAGTCAACTCCTCTCTGGCCCAGGTCTCGAAGGACCTAACATTAGATGTGGCCCTTCCTCATAAGGCCTTTTCAGAGAATGGGGCTCCATTTTTTATTACTAAATCAATTGATTTAGTGATTGGTAACATTTAGTAATTAATTTAGTAACATTTAGGAATTTAAACATTCTCGTAGGCAAGGTATGGTAGCCCAGACAAATGCATCTCTGATTCAGGTGTTTATAAAACTTGGAAACCTAAAGCATTTTTCAATATGACTTTCACTTCCCTTTCCTAGGTGAGATCATCATGATAATCAGAGCAATATTTTGAAATATGACAGCATAAAGGACTGCTTCTTATCTTGCGTCAATCATTTACTAATGCATGTGACTACACCAACATGTGTTTTTCCATCAGGTTACAATGAACAGTTTTGTCAAATGTCAGGTTAATATTCACACATGCTTGTATGATATTCTCCTAATCTATCTCATAAATTAACTTTTCCAAAAACAATCAAAACAGAAGTCATATCACAAAGGCTTAAAGCTCTTTCAAACTTAAAGGCACATGAAAAAAAAAATACAACCAGATACAGCTTTCATATGATCTTAGAAAAGTCTTTATATAGTTAGTATTGCTAAACAACAGAGAGAGGATCTGAGAGGTACAACATTAGGTGATTTCCTTGTGGTGCAAACAGCATAGAATCTGCTTACACAAACTTACATGGTATAAACAGCCTAGTACCCTTCTAAGCTATATGGCATATATATGGTACAGCCTAGAGTCCTAAACAACATGAGATTAAATTACACTCAAGAGAAAATGATGTGATCAAGAGATCCAATAAATATGATATGTGGAGATTGCTGCTGGCATAACATAGCATATAGTTTTCTAGTAAACTTTTGTTTTGGTAAGTAGAACAACACTCTAAAATAATGATAAAAGTATATGTGTTATAGTTTAGATATGAGGTGTCCCCCAAATCTTGCATGTTAATGCATGAATGTTCAGAGGCAAAGCGATGACACTGTGAGAGCTGTAACCTAATCAGATCATCCTAGTTTGAATGACTGGGTGGTAATTATAGGCAGGTAGGCCATGGCTGGAGGAGGTGGCCCACTAGGGTTCTGCCTAGGAAAGGTACATCTTCCCTGTGGCCCCTCCCCTTTCTCTCTTACTCTGCTTCCGCACCGCACCTGGAGCTGAGTAGCTTTCCTCCTCTGGGCCCTTCCCCCATGATGTGCTGCATCATCTCAAGCCCAGAGCAATGGAATTTGCAGTCTATGGACTGAGACCTCTGAAACTGTGAGCCCCAAACAAACTTTCCCTCCTATAAGTTGTTCTTGTTTGGTATTTTGGTAAAAAATTAAAAAATAAATAAAAATAACAACTAACCAAAACAATATAGTAAGTACATAATAAACCAGTAACAGTCATTTGTTAACATTATCAAGTATATATTATACATAATTGTATTAATAACCTTCTAGTGACTGGAATCACTTAGGTTTGTTTACACCAGCATTGCCACAAACATGTAAATGATAGGTTGCACTATGATGTCCCCAGGTGATAGGAATTTTTCAGCTCCATTATAATCTATGGAACCATTGCTGTATTGTGGTCCCACACTGACTGAAACATCATTATGTGGTACACAACTATATGACTTTTTCTTTCCTTTTATCTCTATGGAAGGCAGCACAGGGAAGTGGATAAAAGCCTGGATTTGGAGTCAGGAGACTGTCCAGGGCTCTGCCTCTTATGTCTGCTTGACCTTGGGAAAGTCATTTAAGTCTCTCCTTATCTATAAAGTGCTAAGAATAATGCCTTCCTTCTACTTAGAATCTAAGTAGAAAAATAAAATCCCCTTTAAATATTTGCAACCCAGGGATTTTAATGCAAAGGATTACTTGCTCAGGTGATGGAGACTCCAAGAGTAGAAAGCAGGTGAGGAGTTAATGAAAAGATTTTAACAGATGGAAACCATACAACCCCTCAGCTGGATCTGGGGGTGTGGGAGGGGGCTGAGTTCTGGAGTCTAGACACAGACCTGTCTGGTGGGAGGCAGAGCCCCAGAGAAGCAGCAACTTGTTTCTTAATGGAGAAGCTGCCCTTCCCACCGGTGCTTCCATTGAGCAAATCCAGCTGTCAGTCAGCTAATTAGGGGGCGTGGATGTGGCCTGCAGGGTGAGGTCCCTCATAGTACAGAGTAGATCAGGAATAAATCTGAGGGCGAAAAAAGTACCTTTATAGGTTACTGTGAGGATTAATATAAACCAGAAAACACATAGGAAAGGTCTTTGTAAACTGTAGAGCTCAATAAAACATGACCTGGTATTGATTTATGAAATGCATTTCATGGAAAATATCAGGGATATCTCTCCCACCTCTAATCTCCTGTAACATTTTACCTTTACTTCTCTTCCACTTATTACTTTCTGTCTGGTTTTCCTGAGTTTTAAGTACATCTTATATCTTTCCCTGCATGACTTTGATCCCTGAGGCCAAGTCCATGTCTGATTCATCACCATAAGCCTCATCATACATTTTCTGTAGTGGACATTTAGTAAGTATTGGATGGAAGAAGGGAAGGAAAGAAGCAAATAGGAAGAAAGAGAAACAAAAATTAAGAAAGTGGAAGGAGGAAAGAAAGAGTATAAGCTAAAATTGAACCAACCTACACCATAAATGATGATGCCCATCTGAGGCTATAATGGCATTTAGGCAGAACATTCATCATCACAGGATTGGCTCAAGCATTCTAGGATGTTCAGCATCTTTCCCCACCTCTTAAGAGCCAAAAGTTTCCAATAGTCATGACAACACAGCTACCCACATTTCATACTGCCATGGCAGGCAGCTGAGACCCTCTCTCAGCTGATGATGTTCCTACATCCCCATCACACCTGGCCTCAGGACAAGCTCAGGCATCCTTTCTCTCATACTCCCAGCCATGCTACTTCCCTTTTAGGTTTTATTTGATTTTATGATAGAATTATTCATTGTCATGTCTGCTTAGGGAGAGAATGGCTAAATAAAGTGTAAATGATCTCAATATTCATTACCTACATGCAATACAAGAGACATAAAGTGATCTGAAGGAAATTAGAGGAGATAAACATTATCATAAGGGAACCACTCAGCACAAGAAAACAAAACAAAAACTGATTCCTTTGGCCTGGGGAGAAAGAGCCATTCATTTATTCAATCAGCAAAACTATTAGTTACTATATGCCAGCATATTGTGTTAGATGCTGGGTACATGGATATAAATAGAACATAGTCCCTGTCTTCATGGTGTTTGTGATCTAATGATGGAGACTGAGAAATGATCCATCTGATGAGGTTTAGGACATGCTACTCTAAAATATTTTAGGGGTGGGTTCCAAAATGGTGGCCTAGATGGATGCCTCGGTCAGTCTCTCCAGAATCGGAGATTGAAGTTGTGGAAATACCATCTCCCAGCCAGCTTCTGGACATCATCCTACAGCTACCCCTGCAGGAATTTCACTTGCGTGTGTATGCAGGGCCACCAGGCAGCAGCAATTGCACAAGCAGCGTGATTTCAGCAGCAAGTGGTGGAGGAGCTCAGCTGCGGGCGGCTTGGAGCCCCAGCCCAGGGCTCGCCCCAGGTGGGGACTGCTTCTACACGGGGTACCTGCACCCACCCAACCATGCAGGACCCCTAGAAGATGCTCCTGTGGACACACAGCCCCAGCCGCTAGCCACTGGGGAGCCCAAAATCAGGATAAGAGTCGCTCCAGAGACACCAGTGCGAGGCAGCCCCACCCAAGGGCAGCCTGGGTCCACCCCAGTTCTGCTCCAGAGTTCCTGTGGTCAGGCAAGACAGAAGGCCCAAAACCACCCTTAGGGAATGCCAGAGGTGCCCAGTTGAAGGCAGACCAGAGCCTGCTAGCCTCCAGCCCCAGGGGAGCTCACACTCAGTGTAAGGGTCGCACACAGACTCTCTAGCTTGTGACTCTGCCTAAGTGAGACCTGAGCCCGCCTCCAGTTCCACTTAAGAGTTCCTGTTCGCCAGCAAGAGAGGGGCAAAACAACCCTCAGGGGCTGCCTCAGGAGCCCAACCAAGGCCACACCCACTGCCCTCTAGAAGTATGTCCACTACCTCCACCACCAACCTTAGTGATAGTAGTGCCCATCTGGGGACACTGGGAGAACAGAAGTAGCTCCAAGGTGAGACACAGGTAATCTGGAGTGTCAATACAAGATTATACGATAAAAGCCACAATATCTCAGATTGGTATTTCAAGAAAGGAAGATACACAACATGAAAAAATAAGGGAAGAAAGTGCCCCAAATAAACCTGGATACCACTGTAACAGAATCCATTGGCAGCCCAGTTGATAAAATGTCAGAGAAAGAATTCAGAATGTACATAATTAAAATGATCAGCAAACTAAAGAATGACATAAGTGAACAATTACAGGCAAAAATTGATCAATCCAACAAAGAAATAGGAGAGCAAATAAAGGAAACCATCGATCATTCTAACAAAGAGATAAGAGAGCAATTACAAGTAGCAAAAGATTGCTTTAAGAAAGAACTAGAGATCGTGAAAAAAAACCAATCAGAAATTCTTAAAATGAAGGAAACAATAAACCAATAAAAACGTCAATAGAAAGCATCACTAGTAGACTAGATCACCTGGAAGACAGAACCTTGGATAATGAAGACAAGATACACAATCTTGAAAATAAATTTGAACATACAGTGAAGATGGTAGAAAATCATGAACAGAACATACAAGAAATATGGGACAGCACCAAAAGATCAAATCTAAGATTTATTGGCATAGAAGAAGGCGCAGAATTTCAAACCAAAGGAATGCACAATCTCTTCAATGAAATAATATCAGAAAATTTCCCAAGTATGAAAAATGAAATGGAAAATCAAATACAAGAGGCTTACAGGACCCCAAACATACAAAATTTCAACAGATCTACACCAAGGCACATTATAATGAAAATGCCCAACATACAGAATAAGGATAGAATTTTAAAGGCGGCACGAGAGAGGAAACTGATTACTTATAAGGGGAGACCAATTCGTATCTCAGCAGATTTTTCAACCCAGACACTAAAAGCCAGGAGATCATGGAATAACATATTCCAAGCCCTGAAAGAAAATGGATGCCAACCAAGAATCCTATATTCACCAAAATTGACCTTCAGATTTGATGACGAAATAAAAACCTTCCATGATAAACAAAAGTTAAAAGAATTTACAGCATGAAAGCCTGCACTACACAGCATTCTTGGCAAAATATTCCCTGAGGAGGAAATGATAACCAACAATGAAAATTTACAAAGACAGGAACTACACTAGAGGGAAGACCATTCAAAAGAGAAAACAACTCAAGGTAAAAACCAAAAACAAACCAAAATGACCGGAATTACAAATCATATTTCAATAATAACCCTGAATGTAAATGGCCTAAATGCACCAATTAAAAGACATAGACGGACAGACTGGATTTTAAAAAAAAGACCCAACAATATGATGTCTTCAAGAGACTCATCTCACAGGAAAAGACATCCACAGACTGAAAGTGAAAGGGTGGGAAAAAACATATCACTCACATGGACACCACAAACAAGTTGGACTTTCCATCCTCATATCAAATAAAGTGGACTTCAAGCCAAAGATGGTGAAAAGAGATAAAGAAGGTCATTTCATACTTCTTAAGGGAATCATGCATCAACAAGACATAACAATCATAAATATCTATGCCCCAAATAATGGAGCTTCTATGTATATCAAACAAATCCTTCTCAAATACAAGAATCAGATAGACCACAACACAATAATACTTGGAGACTTTAACACAGCTCTCTCACCATTGGATAGATCTTCCAAACAAAAACTTAATAAAGAAATTATAGATCGCAATGAAACATCAATAATTTAGACTTAACAGACATATATAGAGTGTTCCATCCATCAACAAGCAAATACACTTTTTTATCAGCTGCACATGGATCCTTTTCCAAAATAGACCATATGTTATGTCACAAAGCCAGTCTTAGCAAAACCAAAAATTAGAGATTCTACCCTGCATCCTATCTGACTACAATGGAATAAAATTACAAATCAATGACAGATTAAAAAACAGAAACTACTCCATCACCTGGAAACTAAATAATATGCTATTGAATGATGTATGGATAACAGAAGACATCAAGGAAGAGATAAAATAATTCTTAGAGGCAAATGAAAACTCCAATGCAACATATCAAAATCTTTGGGATGCCATGAAGGCGGTGCTAAGAGGAAAGTTCATAGCACTAACTTCATTCATTAGAATGAAGTAAAAAAGTCAACAAATAAATGAATTGACTCTTCATCCCAAAGCCTTAGAAAAGGAAGAACAAATTAGCACGCAAAGAAGTAGAAGACAGGAAATAATCAAAATTAGGGCTGAAATCAATGAAATTGAAACAAAAGAAACAATTCAAAAATGGACAAAACAAAAAGCTGGTTCTTTGAAAAAATAAAATTGACAAACCCTTAGCCACCCTAATGAAAAGGAGGAGGGAGAAAACCCAAATTACTAAAATTCGAGATGAAAAAGGAAATATCACGACAGACACTATGAAATACAGAGGATAATTAGAAACTATTTTGAAAATTTACACTCCGGTAAAATAGAAAACCCTGAAGACACCAACAAATTTCTAGAGGCATATGACCTACCCAAACTGAACCAACAGGACATACACAACTTAAACAGATCAATTTCAAGCAAGGAAATAGAAAATGCCATGAAGAGCCTGCCAACCAAGAAAAGCCCAGATCCAGATGGATTCTCAGCTGAATTCTACAAGACTTTCAAAGAAGAATTAATACCAATTCTCCTCAAACTATTTCATTAAATAGGAAAGGAAGGAACCCTTCCAAACTTATTCTATGAGGCAAGTATCACCCTGATTCCAAAACCAGACAGAGACACATCAAAGAAAGAAGACTTCAGACCAATATCCCTGATGAACATAGATGCAAAAATTCTCAATAAAATTCTGTCAAATTGCATACAAAAACATATCAAAAAATAATGCACCATGATCAAGTGGGGTTCAACATACAAAGTTTGGTTTAACATGCAAGTTTGGTTCAACATACAAAAATCAATTAATGTAATACATCACATCAATAGACTTAAAGATAAGAATCATATTATTTTATCAATTGATGCAGAGAAGGCATTTGACAAAATACAACACCCTTTTATGGTCAAAACACTAGAAAAACTTGGTATAGAAGGAACATACCTCAACTTTGTAAAAGCTATCTATGCTAAACCCAAGGCCAACATCATCCTAAATGGAGAAAAATTGGAATTATTCCCTCTGAAAATGGGAACTAGACAAGGATGCCCTCTCTCACCACTGCTATTCAACATAGCCCTTGAAACACTAGCCAGAGCAATTAGACAGATGAAAGAAATTAAAAGGATACGAATCAGAAAAGAAGAACTCAAACTATCATTATTTGTGGACAACATGATTCTATACTTAGAGGATCCAAAAAATTCTACCAAAAAACTTTTAGAACTAATAAATGAATTCAGCAAAGAAGCAGGATATAAAATCAGCACCCACAAATCAATTGCATTTCTATACATCAGTGATAAACCCTCTGAAAGAGAAATTAGGAAAACTATCCCATTCACAATAGCCTCAAAAAAAAAAAAAATACTTGGGAATCAATTTAACAAAAGAAGTGAAAGACCTCTACAATGCAAACTACAAGACACTGAAGAAAGAAATTGAAGATGACCTCAGAAGATGGAATAATCTCCCATGCACCTGGATAGGCACAATCAATATTGTCAAAATGGCCATACTTCCCAAAGTGCTATATAGATTCAATGCAATCCCAATTAAAATACCAATGTCATTCCTTATAGAAAAAGAAAAGGCAATCATGAAATTCATTTCGAAGAATAAGAGACCCAAAATAGCCAAAGCAATCCTTAACAAGAAGAGTGAGGCAGGAGGCATCACAATATCAGACCTCAGATTATACTACAAAGCTATAGTAACAAAACGGCATGGTACTGGCACCAAAATAGACATGTAGATCAATGGTATAGAATAGAAGACACAGAAACGAACTCACTTACATACAGTTACTTTATACTAGATAAAGGAGCTAAACACGTACACTGGATAAAAGATAGCCTGTTCAACAAATGGTGCTAGGAAAACTGGAAATCCATATGCAGCAAAATGAAACTAAACTCCTATCTCTCACCATGCACAAAATTCAACTCAAAGTGGTCAAGGACCTAGGAATCAGACCAGAGACCCAACACCTAATAGAAGAAAAAATAGGCCCAAATCTTCATCATGTCGGATTGGGACCATACTTCCTTAACAAGACTCCTATACCACAAGAAGTAAAATCAAGAATCAACAAATGAGATGGATTCAAACTAAAAAGCTTCTTCTCAGCAAAAGAAATAATCAATGACGTGAACAGAGAGCCGACATTCTGGGAACAAATCTTTGCCACACACACATATATCTGATAGAGCACTCATCTCCAGGATATATGAAGAACTCAAAAAACTTAACACCAAAAAAACTAACAACCCAATCAATAAATGGGCCAAAGAGCTGAACACAAACTTCACAGAAGAAATACATTCCATCAACAGACATATGAAAAAATGTTCAACATCTCTAGCAATCAGAGAAATGCAAATCAAAACTACCCTAAGATTTCATCTCACACCCGTCAGAATGGCAACTATCAAGAATACAAACAACAATAAGTGTTGGCGAGGTTGTGGGGGAAAAGGCATGCTCACACATTGCTGGTGGAACTGCAAATTGGTACAACCAATCCGGAAAGCAGTATGGAGATTCCTTAGAAAACTTGGAATGGAACGTCCATTTGAGCCTGCTATCCCACTCCTCAGTTTATACCCAGAAGACTTAAAAACAGCAAACTACAGTGCTGCAGCCACTTCAATGTTTATAACAGCTCAATTCACAATAGCTGAACTGTGGAACCAACCAAGATGCCCTTCGATAGATGACT
>PVHX01030485.1:0-15824 GCA_004024805.1 Geosciurus inauris | reverse complement strand
TGTTTTTCAGAGCTCTGAGTTTCAAATTCAAGTCTCTCCCTAACACACACACACACACACACACACACACACACACACACACCCTGTAACCAGAAAACAAGAATGCAATGAAACACAGGAACAAACTAGATATTTAAACAGCACATGGCAAGTTTGCAATTCCGGCTGAAGGGGGTTGCCCTGTGGTCAGGTGGGAAACATTATGCTCATGATGACTCATTTGTGAAGGAAGGGTGCACAAAGAAAAATGAAGGTGACAAAAACCTGACATCTTCCCTCATGCCTATGTTCTAGTGAGTAAGCAGATCAATCTGTTTTCTGAAAGAAAAGGGAAGGCTGTCAGGCAGAGAGGGAAAGTTGGAAGGCAGCTCATTGGGAATTCACAGAATAACCTTTAAGTCTGAGAACTAACGAAACTCCATGCAGGAAATCAGAGCAGTAATAGGTGCTTGATGTCACTGTTGCCCCTTGTTTGTGCTGAAGCTGGAGGAGTTTCACCTGCTCTGAGGCTAAGGTTTGCTCTCATCAGGTTGCTGCACCACCTTCCAGGTAGCTGCTTCTCAGAAAAAGAGTGAATGCTGCTGAATTCATCTGCACAGTTGTTTGGTTATACATGGAGCTAAAGCCTTTGGGAGAGTTAGTGAAACAAGTCATATTGTTTAGCCTCCTGATTGCTGTCTCCCACCTGGAATCTGAATGTCTCAGGGCTGGGGCCAGGGGACCAAGATCTTCCCAATCCAACTCCTCATCAAGTGACAAGAAATCACTTGCTCCTGCCTGAACATTTCCAGGCACAACATTCCATATATCTGACCTAATTTTCCTATGTACATATATGAATATATCACAGTGAATCTCACCATTGTGTACATTCATAAGAAATTAATTAAAAAATAACTATGGGTAAAGGGCAAAAACATGAATAGAGGGAAGGGAGCAGGGGGTGGTGGGTCAGGAGGGGAAGGAGAGGTACTGGGTTCTGAATTAAAATAAGATATATCCCATGCTTGTATATTTATGTCAAAATGGATTCTACTGTCATGTATAACTAAAAAGAACCAACAATTTGAAAAGAAAAAGGAAAGGAAGCCCCCTCCCAAAAGAAAGCTCAACATTCCATAAAGCAGAGCATTTAATTTCTCCTCCTCCTCCTTCTTTTTGGTACTGGGGATTGAACTCAGGGGTACTTAACCACTAAGGCACATCCCCTAGCCCTTCTTTTTAAAATATTTTTTAGTTGTTGATGGATCTTTATTTTTTCCTTTATTATTTATAAATGGTGCCTCATGCATACTAGGCAAGCACTGTACCACTGAGCTACAGCCCCAGACCCCCCCTCCAGCCCTTCTTTTGAGACAGGGTCTTGCTAAGTTGCTGAGGGCCTCTCTAATTTGCTGAGGCTGGCTTTGAATTCGTGATCTTACTACCTCAGCCTCCTGAGCTGCTGGGATTACATGTGTGTGCCACTGTGCCTGGCCAGCATTTAATTTCTAATCAGCTCTGTTTTCAACCTAGTCTTCCTTACCCAAGGGTAGTATAGTATGGTGGTTAAGAATATGGACTCTACAGTCACACTGCCTGTGTTCAGTTGTGATGCTACCAACTTAAATATTAGCTTTGTGACTTGGGTCAGTTTTACTAGATTTCTTGGACTCTGAGGTCTTTTATATATAAACATGAGACTAATAGCACAATGCCTATCATAGAGCCATTGCTTAGAAAACACTAGCTGTGATTTATTATTTTCTGGCTGTTCTGTAGCTTCCTCTTATTGCTCCTGGTTCCAACCTGGCAACCAAAGAGAACAGGCATAATTTCTTCTTTTGATGACAGCCTTTTCAGGGCTGTGACTAATGCTACCACCTCTCCTCACCCTGTATTTCTCATCCCAAGGATTTTCTTATCAAGATAAAGCACCTCAGCTTTTCCACAAGTTCATTACTGTCCTTGTTTATTTTATTCTTGAATATTCCTCTTTTTCAGCATCCTCTTAAAACACAGCCTCCCAAACTGAACTGGTGGGAGCTATGGTCAACCCAGGTCAGATGGCAGAAGACTCTTACCTGCCTCAGTCTAGATTCTTTACTTCCAATAAGGCAATAGCTGAAATTGTCTCTGAACACATTTACTATTTTGACTTGTGCTCAGTTTGCAATGAGTTAAGATCATTATGCTACTAGTCATTGATGTGCATGACAACTTGCCATGTAGAGGCAAGCTGAACCCTGTTCTGTATGCAGAACAAAAGTTTCTGAACTGCCCTTGGGCCCAAAATACTTATTTTGATACCCAAGAAGGAACTGCTAAGGTTGTACAAAGTGCTTTGGAGTCCATATCATCTACTGAGCTGCCACACAGAGTACTGGAGGCAAAAAGGTGATATAAGATGAAAAGGCAGCATATCTCCTCTCTTCAAAGACTTCACAGCTAGGTGGTGAGATGGGCAATCCATGGAAAGTGATGTGGCTAACTATGGCAGGTATTATGAGAAATGAAGTGTCATGGGAGTTCAGGAGTAGGAAAGGTGAGTTCCAGTTTGAGGCATCTGTAAAGGCTTTGTGGATGAAGACTTTTGGCATGGACCATAAATAAAAGTGAAATTATTATCAGGAGTTATTTCTGCCAATTCCACCACAAACTTTTGGAAATTCAGTTGGCTCTCCTAGCAGTTTGCAATAAGGATCATCTTAAGTCCTAATTTTATATCCCAAGGAGGATGATGGGGATGAAAAAATGGCTCATATTGCTCATAGATACCTTCACCACCCTCCTCCCACCTGCAGGACAAAATCAGGGCAGTGGAAATTGAGGGCATCACATACATGGTTTACACATGGTGTAATTGTGGAAAGATCATGTATATTAGTTATTTATTGTCATGAAACAAATTACCCCTGAATTTCAACATCTTGGAATTCAGGAGCAGCTTAGCTGAGTATTTCTGGTTCAGAGACTCTCATGAAGTTGGAGTTAACCTGTCAGCTGGGTCTGTAATCATCAGAAGCTTGACTGGGACTGGGGGAACTGCTGCTACAAATGCCCACTCACATGGCTGTGGACTAGAAGATTCAGTTCCTTACCATGTGGTCCTCTCCACATAGATGCCAAGATATCCTCAGGATAAAATTCTTGACTTTTTTAGAGTGAATGATAGGAGAGATGGAGAGAAAGAGACAGAGAGGGAGAGGGAGGGGGATGGAGAGGGAAGGACGGGAGAGGGAGAGAGAAAGAAAGAGAATATTACTTTATTTTGTTTTATAACACAATCTTAGGAGTGACATGTCATTACTTCTGCCACATTTTATTGGTACAATGTGAAGGGGGACTGCACAAGAGTGTGAATGCCTGGATGTGGGGATCATTGAGAACCATCTCAGAGGCTGGCTATCATAGCAGCCTTTATCTCTAATGGTGTAAGATAGGCAGCAATCTAGGGGGAAAACACTGGTGGACATAATGTTTTGATAACAAACCTTTTTGCCATCACTGCCTTTACAAAAGCAAGAAAAATGAAATCAGGAATTGGGTAATGGCCCCAGGGCTCTTTGGAAGTAGCATTTACAATCACGAGAACATCATTGTGTGTAGGTATTGGTGACAGCTGATGAAAAAGACTGACCTCCTTCTCCTGGTTTAGGATTCCTCATTTTTGTGTTTTACTGTGCGATGAAGGAGAATGTGCGGGAGCAGTGGCAGATACACCTCCGTTGTGGGTGGTTGCGAATGGATAACTCTTCTGGTAAGATGCCAGTCTGGGTAAGATTTTTAATTTTACATGTTTTACAAAATTGATCAGATGAACTTGTCTCTAACTTGAGTTCAAACAAGATCAGCATCAAAATACAGTCTGTTTCTATGACCTAAAAATGATTTGTGCTTTTGTACTAAGATGAATGAAGTCAAGTGAAGAATGTGACTTGGGTCATATATTAGCCTAGTGGACCTTTTGTTTTAGCCAAGATTCCTTGGATTGCTTATACTCTATGCCATGTCACCACTGATTCAATCAAAATAACATTGATTGAGTGCCTGTTGTGTGTAGGCACTAGGTCACAGGGACTTCTGGCCAAGTAGCCAACAGTGGATTGAGAGGATATGAAAAGCAAAGACTGGTGGTGGCAGTGGAGAGAACTTACCAGCATGCCTAAGATGTCTGGCTAGAGGGCTGTCAGGATGGTTCTTCTGATGGCCCTCTTTGCAAAGTGAGCGTTGTAGTAGATGCTAATGTTGTCTCTTAGCACTGGTGCTTCCTGTGAGAATGTCTTCAGTATAGGCAAGTTTAATTTTTATGTATCAAAATTATCTTCCATCCAATTCTAGCAGTTTGTCTCTGTCTCAATGCAAAGCTCAGTGTACTTCCCTTAGGGAAGGCAGAATTTTAACTCTAAGATTCTGTAAGACCACCAAGGTCTTTTTCCTTTATACTCAGTGTATCAGTGACCTATGGTCCTTATGTTCTAGGGAAAGCAGGCCTCCTTGGTAAGTGCTTTGATTCTTCTTTTGTCACACATGATAGTACAAACTTACTTCTCATGACTGTAGAAAAGCAGACTCTCAGAATGAACAAATATTTCCCTGTTTTTATTGATACATTATAATTATACATAATGGTGAGATTTGTTGCCACATATTCATCCATACACACAAGATAACCATATAATTTGGTCAGTATCATTTCCTATTATTTCCCCTCTCCTTCACCTCCTCTGTCTCCCAGGACTGTATATTTTTAACAGGACTATTGAGGTATCATAATACTCATCTATTTTAAGTGTAGAATTTGATGTGCTTTATATTTTAACTTTTTTTGCATTATTTCAGATGGAAGCAGAAGATGTGGGTTAAATGTTGGATATAAACAGAAGAGACTCAACAAAAACTTTGAGCACAAATTGTTGACACCATCCATTAAATCAACTGCAGCCAGTTCCACTTGCAAGTCCTTAGGCTCTGCAAAAGGCACTCCTTCAGAAATAATCTTCCCAAATGGTGAGGAAAGGGCTATATTTACAATTATAGCCCAGTGATACTGAATTAATCTGAGATCATGTAGTAGGTCTTGGATAGTACTTCCTCTTCAAAACCTTACACACACCCATACAGTTTTAGTCAGCTTTTTCATAGCTGTGACCAAAAAACCTGACAAGAACAATGTAGGGAAGGAACAGTTTATGTGGAGCTCACAGTTTCAGAGGTTCAGTTCATTGACAGCTGACCCCAGAGCTCTGGATCCAAGGTGAGGTAGAATGTCATGGCCGAAGGGTATGATGGAGGAAAGCAGCTCAGAACATGGCTACAGGAAGCAGCAAGAGCTCTGCTTACCAGGGACAAAATATAAACTCCAAAGTTTACACCCCAGTGACCTACCTCCTCCAGCTACACTCCACCTGACTACAGTTACCACCCAGTTAATCCATATTAGTGGATTAATCCACTAGTTAGGTAACAACTGTCATAGTCTATTCATTTCACCTTTGAACATTCTTGCATTGTCTTACACATGAGCTTTTGGGGGACACCTTGTAACCAAACCACATGCATACATCCAGGTACATATGTGGGCTCGTTCTTGGCTGAGAATATGTATAGAGAAGCACCTAGTAAACTTAATATGTACAAATCTGATGAGTTATTACACTAATGGGAAGAGAGGAGACAGATTAGAAAAATTCATGAGAATTAAAAACAATTGTCACAGACTGTTGAGATCAGAAGAACCTTAGACATTGTATAGACCCGTTCCCTCATTTTGCAGATGTGGAAAATTTATCAGGAAAAGGAAAGTACCTTAAGGACAGTATTTCTGTTCATCGTCAGCAGACTGGGGTCACAAATCAGGTCTTTTGGCTTTCAGAGCCAATGTACCTTACCAAGATTACTCTTTGAGTTACATATGAGATGCTCACCTTGTTCTATAGGAAGCCATATTCATAGGTAGAGACAAGGGATGGAGCATTTGGAGGAAAAGTATAGGGAAAGGATGGGTCTATAGGCTAAAAAAAGGGAAAGGTAAAGTGAGAAAGAATTTAGCAACTTTAAGTTGATGTGGTGACATTGCATTCTGTGCTTCTAGTTGGTCCATGATGCAGTGGTCTTTGGTTGACTTTCTTAAAGACCAAATTAGACTCCAGCTCACACACAGACCACCTTTGTAGCCATTCTCTCACGCTCTCAGTGCTGATTGTAGGAGTGCCTCATCCACTTGTGTTTTTTTTATTACGTTGGTTCCAAAACCCAGTTCTGTTTTCTAGGGGCGAAGCCAATCTGGAAGCAGCAGGGTGGGTTTTAAAAGGCACTGAACTTTGTATGGGAAAGCTAGTGGTGTACATGAAAGAAACCTTTCCTTGGCCACAAGCATCCATCAGACCCTATCCAACTAACTTGTGGGTATGTTCTGGTGCTCATATGGAGGCGTGGGTGAGCCACAGCACAGGGAAGGCCTGGACTGTGGAAGCTCCTTTCTGTATAATAGTTGGGGCTGATTGGGTAATGTCATTTTGGCAAAAGGGTTAGTATTGGTTTCCCTGCTGCCTCTGGAGTATATTTCATTAGAAAATAAATAGTCCAAATGTACACATATTTTTGTTCAGAAGAACAGTAGCAAACACATGTAAAGGATTCCAATATTGTTGTACCAAGCAATAGACCTGGAGAGCCAAGGGGCCTGGGGCCTGTGTCAAACTGAGTGACAGGTAGGCAGTCCCATGTTCTAAAATTGAAGTTTGGATGCTATCATCCAACTTGTGGTAGACAGAAGCTAGATTCCATTAGCACACAGTGAAACGTTACACTCTCTTTTACACCAGACAATATCAATCTTGAGAAATAGCCCAACTTCCAGGGTAAGAATATAAAATATAAAATACAAAATCCTTCTATAAATAAAGAATATAAAATATAAAACAAGATATAAGATATTCTTGTTCTTCTTTCCAAAGCCTCCAAAATTTGGCCATAAATACCCCACTAGGTTAAGTTTAAGGACAGTAACACTGTTATTCAGAATGGGGAAGAATACTTGTTGCCTAAACAATATGCTGTCAGAACAAATTAATTTATCTCAGATTTATATTAAACCATCCAAACAAAGCAACACAACCTTCAGTTCCTTTCTTTTCTTGTATACCTTTATTTAATTTATTTATTTTTATGTGGTGCTGAGGATGGAACCCAGTGCCTCACACATGCTAGGCAAGTGCTCTACCACTGAGCCACAACCCCAGCCCTCTTTCCCTTCCTTTCTAATCATTCATTCAATCATTCAATATAAATTTCTCATGATTCTACCATATGCAAAGTCCTTAATGCCCCAAGTAAAAAGTATTATTTTTTTCTTTAATGCAGATGACATGGATGAAGATCCCTACTGTTTCTCTTCCTTGGATTGTGAAGTTGTGCCTGACTGTGCAAGAAGAATATTACCTGTGGAAATCAAAATGAATTCCAGTCACAAAGATTTTTTTTTCAATATATCTCAGCAGAGATGCTCACCTCCCCTCACCCCTGGGTTGGGGAAAATGTTGAATTTGTGAAGCAATCTGCTCCAACCTCCAATGAGATAATATTTAGTGAATATTAAAGTTGTAATAATTCTAGTCATTGTTACAGTTGTTTCTTTTTAAAGATTAGATTGGAGCCTATAGTTATGGTACATTAGGGGAGAAATATCTACATCATTAATTTTGTTCCAAAATGTTAAGTGTATGCATCCTAAAAGAAAATAGTAAAAATCAGAGGCCTTACTGTCCTTCTCTGGGAGGCAATTACAGATGGCCAGTGTATCAGTATCCCCAGCTGGCCTGATACTCACAGGAGAAGTAGGTAGGAAGAGCCACAGGTCATATCTTTTTTGGGGAAAAAACTGCCTTGTTTGTCTGTCATGACAAAGCACCTGAAATCCTCATTATTCAAGTTATACTTTTGATTGAAGCCCCTTATTAAAATGCAAACATGTTTTGTGAAAAAGGTGGCTCATCAATCCACAGACACGCATGAATTTCTTAGCAAGGACTAATTTCTCAGCTAAGACAGCCCCTTGGGAAACAGTGAGCAGAGTCCTGAAGAATGCAACAGCAGGAAGTGTCTGAAGCTGGTGTTTCTCCCTCAGAAGTGAAGGACAGGTCAGGGTGAGCAGGACAGTAAGGGAATGGAAGGGAGAAAGATCAAAGGTGACCGAATGAGCAAAGATGAATTTTGCCTGCTTTGCATCCTTTGGTAAACATGATAAGAGTTCTTCTTAATCCCATCCCAATTACTACCAGTGAAGTTTCCCAGCCAAGCATGCTGCTTACATTTGACCTTGGGTACAAATGAGGAAAGAAATGAACATTCTGGAAGGATAAACAAGCAACTGGTATCATCGATTTGCATTCAAAAAGAGGGACTGTGTATCTGGCTGCAAGGGAAGAAGAAAATTTACTTCTTCTTCTGTTTCTTTATATCTTTTGAATCTTGAACTGAGAATATATTACTTCTTTGATCAATAAATAAATTAATACATAAAGTTAATCAAACCCTTTCAGAGAAAGAAAGATAAATCCTTGGGTTTTAACACTGTCAATAAAGTTCCCTACAGTCCTTGTGAATGTGTATGATGCAATGGACTGTGGAGACAGTAGAGCTGGGTTCAAACCCAGCTTTGCCACTTGCTAGATTTGTGACCCTGAGAAGTAACAATAATTATACATTCATCATATAATTGAAGTGAAGCTTAAATGAGATGATGTTCTAAAAGTTTTCAAGCACAGTGAAATACAAGACATGTTAACTTCTTTCTACTCACTACTTGCTTACCACTCATCCCCCTCTTGGCCCTACCCACCATGCCTACTCCATCAAAGGTAACACGCTGGATCCTTGAAGTGAAAATTTATATTGACCACCAAAGAGTATGGAGTTGATGCCAGTCCTTGGTATAAAGTTCTTAAGTCTCTCTTGCCCTTCTATCAGCTCACACCATATGGAAAACATCGGTAGGCTCTTAAGCCCCAGAATATCTGCCATAAAAATCAATCCTCTTGTCTATGAAATTTTATCATATGGAAATCACACATCCATTGTTCCCCATATGATTTCATGTGTACTTTGATGCTATCGGTGTGTGAGAGAAAGGAATATGCGTGAGTGTGCATGCACATGCACGCATGTGTATGTGTTGGTAAAGGGACTAACATAAATGATGGCCAACATGTCTTGGATGTTACATGTCTTTGAACTGCCAACATTAAGTCCCCATAACTCAAAAGTGGATTTAAGGAAAAAACTTAGTTGTAATTAACAAATCTACAAATGCATGCATTCTGCAAATGGTTTACTTTGAGGGGATCGTTTGGTTGTTAAAATGCCGGTGATTGTATTTATTTTCAGGACCCTGGTGGTTCTGCTGCTGTTGGAGTGATGAATGTACAGTCTGTTTCTAATGACCTGATATGCTGTCAAGACAGAAACGTATTTTATAGAAAAGTTCATGATTCCTGTCATGACTCCTCCTGTTAATTAGTAAAACACAGGGTTTCTGAAAATTAGATGACAGTTTGAACTTGCAGGGAGAACACAGATAAAGCAACTTTAAGGATATCCTTTCATTTTTCCTTAGGTCCATAAAATGGCTGACACTTTTTTGAAGATGAAACCAAATAATTATAGAAAAGAAACCCTAGGATCTTTAGACTGCTTTTAATCAGCAACCAACACCCAAGTATTCATTGAGCCTTGACATGGAGAGAAAGATCCAGACCACATTACACATATTCTATTACCCCAGCAGCTGTTTGCCTGGGAAGAATAGGTATGTACACTGAAACAGTGCTTAATTAAAGCAAGGATATGGTGGAATATAAGTGCTTTGTGGGCACAAAATGCTGCAAGGTTTAGTCAGGCTCGAAGATGTATTCCAGGTAGAGCCAGCAAGGGTCAGACTGGGCAGCTTGGGTTAGGCAGAAACCCATTTCTCAATATGACAGGCAAATGTTCTTTGTTAAGTGCTGGTCAATGAATTAACAGAGCCTCTTGGAGCTTCAGGGCACAAGCTCTGGCCTTTCACTCTCTGCTGTGCCTTCGGGCAAGCTAGGAAAAACCAGAAGGGTACTAAATTCTCCCTGAGGTAAGCCTGAAGATGTTCCTCCCATGACTCTAATCTTTATGTTTTGTAAGAAACCTCGAGGGTTATAGTAACCATCTATGATGGCTCATGTCCCCTGCACCCAAGGATATGGGAAGATTGAGGAGGCTGAAAGAACCAGAGGAGGCAAGTCTTGCATCTTCAACAGCTGAGGCCTATGGTTTATTGGTTTGTTCCTGATCCTAACCTTTAACCATTTAGGGAACTCAAGGAGTTTGGAAAGATGGAGGAAGAACATATTGATACCTCTGTTGATGAGTCAAAACAAGTGAAATGTATTAAATTCATACTTATAAAGTCAGGTACTGCATGAACACTTCATAAATATGTGTCATATGTATGTCAGGATATAAATGACCAGTAGAAAATTGTGAAGTGAGGAAGTAGGATGAGAAATGAAAGTTTTCAATCTCTCAAAAGCAGTGTTTATCCAAGAGGAAAGGCTACATTGGGTTTTGGGGCCTATGACAACTGGCAGGTAAGGGGCACATGATATTTAATCCTTTCTTAGCTGCTTTGTTTCAATGAGGACCACATGGTGAGAATACCACTTTTTTTCCCTGTATCCTGCCGATTCTGTCAATAGATAAGATTCTTTTCCCATATCTTTAGCTGGACTTGTGGGAAGTCTTCATCTTTTCAGTGTCTTCTTAGAAATTTTCCTGAGAAAGCAGAAGAGGTAGTATGGGAGACTGCTTGTTGAAAGCTATTCTTAACCCCAAATCATAAACTGAAATTCCTCTTTTGAAAAGTCCATTTCTGCTTACATCAACAAACAAGTGGGCAATTTAAGTACCCAGCAGAGCTTTGATATAGATCAAAACAATCTATAATTAAATAAGACAGATAAGTCAGCCTTATTAAACAATTAGCCTATGTCTAATTTAGATAAAATATTTAGATAAAATAATGTTTCAGTGAATGTGACTCAATGTCCAATAAATAATTATGGCATATAAATTAGTGCATATGAAAACTCTGAGATGGCCCTAAAAGTCCCCTCAGTTTGATGAAATTTTAGATAGATTTCTTTCTGATAATAGGTCCCTGATCCCCTTGGAGAAATTTAATTTAGAACCCTAGGAAGTGTTAATCCTTTCTCTGCCCCTTTAAGATGTAAATCCTCTTCCAATCCACAACCACTGTTGAAACTTAGGAAAGGCTTTCTGGAGGATTTAGAAGCCATCCCTTTGAAATGTAATCATCTCCCAGTCTTTCCAGGAAGAAAGGAACCCAACTTATTCAAGCGCAAATTAGCAAGTGTTGATGGCCTGATCTCATTGACAACCACTCCCTAAGTCCTTCCAAAGATTTTCCTCTTGTTCACCTCAGCACTTGAAAACTCCCCCACCTTTTATTTCAAAAGTTGAATTTAAGCTCTTTCTCCTACTGCAATAATTTCAACCCCTATGGCAATCCAAATGAAGTCCGGCTTGTCTGTTTAAAAAAAAAAATGCATGAGTATATGCGAACAATGGCTGGATTTCACAAATTGAGTTTTTCTTGTCTTAGTGCTGTGTAAACTTATGTTTCCCATTAGTATGTAAGCTTCATGAGGGCAAGAACCTTGTCTGCCTTGTTTCAAGGTGTACTGTCAGTGCCCAGCACAATGTTTCAATCAATGTTTTTGGTTGCCAGGAAAATAAATCAAATGTCTTTGAACTGAACCATATTGTCAGTTCAGTTAACTAAGAAAAGGGACCATATTGAGTTTTCATAACTAAAATAATTTATGGAAAGGTTAAAGAACAAGGCTTGAAAAATGACAGAGATCTACAAAGCAGGAACCATGAGGATCTCCATCTGCTAGCAGGGAAACTTATGAGGGCACCAATCCTGGGATGGATAAGCAGCAATTTCTTCCAACTCATATTACTAGCATAAAACTCAAAGTCCTGTTCAAATGTTTCTGATCAACTGAGCTTAAATTTTGTGCTGTACTGAACAGTAAGAGGAGGAATGTGGCAGGAGAAAACCTCCAGGGAGCCTTATGGTTTTGATAGCGCTAGGACAGAAGTTTGGATTTATCATCTCAACAAGAATAGTCACACTGTGGAGAAGTCATTCTACAACAAAAAATTAGAATGTGGTATGAATGAATAAGAGATGAGTATTTTTTTGAAAAACCACAGTACATCTACTACACACAATGTATGTCTGAATATATTTTAGTGGAGTGAATGGCTAATTCAGTAACATATTTTCTCAGTAAGCATGCAGAAGTGCATAGAAGAGAAGATTTATACCCCCACTCATTCATATATTTAATTGATTTTTTAAGGTTAAGATAAATCAGGAAGTGGGAGTTTAGTGGTATTAGAAAAGATGATCTTTAGAGATTTGGGGTATAGAGATCTCAAAGGAACATTAATATGTGAAAATGTGCCCAATTATTTGTCTGTGTTGCTGCCTTGACCCATCTCTTCAGATAAGTTCAAAACATTATATTTTTGAAGATGCTTCACCAGACAGCTTTCTGAGAATCTCCCAAATATCTGACATTATATGTTGATGCTAACTTCTAGGACCCTTCAGCTTTGATTAGGGAGGTTTTAGCTCTCTGCAAAGGAAAGCTAAGAGGAAGGCTATTTACAGTCTCCATCTTACCACGCTAATAGTATGATATTCACAAAGTGAAGCTTGTAGAAAAAAAGGGAGTGAGGGGAAATTTGGGGCCCACATTGGAGGGCTCTGGTCTAATATCTTTTTAAAAGACCCAGAAAAAATCAATAACAAGCAGTAACTTCAAATATTGAAAAAAATCATCTCATCCAAATGCATAAAAAAGTACAGATGTTTCCTTAACATATGCAGTTCTATGCAAATCATTATGTAAATTAAACAAAAAGTTAGAGCTGGCAAATTCCCAAGTTTCTAAGATTTACTTAGTTAACCTAGTGTTCATCGTCGACACATAGTTGAGGATTTTTGCTTATATCCGATCTCATTTAGATGTGAGGGGAGGCAAGACTGAAGGATGTGCTACATTAATAGGGTGAAGGCACTCAAATCTGTGGACAAGCTAGATAGATGGTTAGATAAATAGATAGATAGTTTTCACCTTCAAAATGTTAGCCAGCTCATCCATCATGCTCAGTTGATTGTGGGCAGCAATGGGACTAGAAATGGAAATGAATCTGAGTTGCAGTGAATTTTGATGAAGGCCTTAGTTCATGCAAGAAAGATTTTTTTTGAATCCTCAGCCCACAAATTCCCAGAAGAATAGAAAACTTTAAGAGCAGTTACAGGGAAAGAATAAAGACCTAGTGTAACAGGCTACACCAAATCTTCAGATACTGGCACTTTCAAAGTAGAAACTTAGGTCTATACATATAGTGGGCTACACTTCCCAGCCTGCATCATTTGGGTCTCTAGTGGTCTTAAGAAATCAGATTGTTGGCTTGAGTTTGCGGGGGAGTTGCAGCTAGTGAGGGGTAGAAAAAGATTCCCTCTCTTCTCTCGGCCTTCTATACACCTGAGTCCAGAAATGTGAAAAGGTAAAGGTTTCAGTGTGATTTGGCATTCTTCAAATCTGCTAGCTAAACAAATACAGCATACTGATCACTGCAGTCACTTCTCTCTGCCCAGTCCTATGCTAAGTACCATAGAAGAGGATAAAATAATGTATAAGCCACAGTTCAGCTGATAAGAAACTTAGATTGCCCTTGGATTGATGAAAGATCTATTTCTACAAAAGTTATCCAAATTAACACATTGTAACTTATCAAATTGTGCAGTAGAGACTTTTAGGCATAACAAACAGTAGCCACTAAATTATTAATCCAATTTCACAAATATTTATTGAATATTTATTATTCCCCTATGTTTGAGGTACTGATTAAGACAGCTGTAGGGCTGGAATTGTAGCTCAGTGGTAGAGCACTTGACTCGCATGTGTGAGGCACTGGGTTCGATCCTCAGCACCACATATAAATAAATAAATAAATAAATAAATAAATAAATAAATAAATAAATAAATAAAAGATATTGTGTCCATCTACTAAAAAATATTTTAAAAAAAGATGCAATTCCTACAATTGTGTGGGAAGACAAACAATTACATATGCAGTAACAATAGAGTGTGATATTCTCATATATTATTATTGGAGGTTTCAGTTTATGCAACTGGTAGAAGATCAACAGGTATAGCCTATTTACAAAGTACTCTGTAGTTTCTAATGAAATTAAACATACCCCAAAATTCCACTCCTAGGTATACATCCTAAAGTATCCAAACATGATACATCCAAACATGTATCTACAAAAATATCTGTACACCAATGTTCATAGCTGCTTTTTTCACAATAATAGCAACAACAAAAACCCAAATATCCATTAACAGATAAAGGTATAAAAAAATTGTGGGGTATTCATATAATGGAATACTGTATAAGAGTAAAAAATGAACTATGCGTATGAATGAATATAAAAATATTTCCAGTCAAGGAAGTCAGACAACTAAGAGTACATGCTGTTTGACTTCATTTATATATTTTTTCTTTTCTTTTTTTTTAAACATGGATAGACCCTTATTTTATTCATTTATTTATATGTAGTGCTGAGAATTGAACCCAGTGTCTCACACATGCTAGGCAAGCACTCTACCACTGAGCCACAATCCCAGCCCTGACTTCATTTACATATTTTTAAAAATTGATTTACTTATTTATTTTACAGTAGAATGCATTTTAACATATAGTACACAAATAGAGCACAAATTCTCATTCCTCTGGCTGTACATGGTTCAGAGTTACTCCAGTACTGTAATTATACATGTATATAAGGTAATAATGTCTGTCTCTTTTGACTTCATTTATATTAATGGTCAAGACAATTGATGATTCTATAAGTGAGAGTAGTAATCATCTCAGGGTAAGTGGTATATACTGGAAAAATGCAAAGGGGAGCCTTCTGGGGTGATGGCTATGGTATGTACATGTCTTGATGTAGATGGTGGTTGAACAGGTATATACACAAAAATGTTCATCCAGTTGTACACTTAAAATAGTGTACTTTAAACACTTTACTGTATACATGCTGTCTTGCAAAGGGAAAAGTAGAAGGAAAAAACTGATACAACTTTTTTGAGGACACTTTAGCATTTACCTATCCAAACTTAAGCATACATTTAATTAGCTAAGAAATACCACTTCTAGTATTTATCCTAGTACAAAGATACAAAGATTAATGGAGAAGATCATTCAGTGCAACCCTGCAATAGTGAAAACTGGAAATAAGTTAAATATCAGAATGGAAATAAGTGCAATATCAGAATGGATAATAAATTTAGGTTATGCATAGTATGGAATAATACCCAGCCAATGAAAATAATGAGTAGTAGTAAATATGATTAATAATTCAAAGATATTCACAATATATTTTTGCTGTAAAGTAATTTGCATGATAGAACATAGCATGATAGTATATGTATAGAAACAAAACTTGTGTGTGGGCTTACATATCTAAAAGAAGTCCGTAAGATACACACTTCGTTAATAGTGGTGTACCTCTGGGGTGACAGACTGGTAAGGCTTTTGGTTTTTGTTATATATATCTTTATATTGTTTTAATTTTTATAACAAGAATCTGTAATTTTTATAATTTAGAAGTTGAATAATAAGAAAAATATATACAGTATGATGAATTTCCTTGAGATACTAATAGGAAGGACCAAAGCGGGTGGGTTGTTGAGAAAGATGATAAA
>PVHX01030484.1:0-15836 GCA_004024805.1 Geosciurus inauris | reverse complement strand
AGCGGGGCACACAGGTCACGGGGCGGCACACGGTGGTCTGGCAGGACACGGGGCGGCAGCAGCAGGGGTCACGGCAGCAGCAGGGCTGGCAGCAGCCTCCACAGCTCTGGGAGGAGAAGGAGCCACAGCAGGAGCCACAGCAGGAGCCAGTCATGGTGGTGTGTGGGTTGGAGTGGAGCTGAGGACTTGAGAGGAGTTGCAGGTTTTCAGGTGTGATGTCTTCCTCCCGCTTTGTGTCCTTTATATACCTTGGCCAGGTGCTGATGGCCCTCTGGACACAAGAACATTCCTTATGCATCTTATGGCCAATTAAGTGAGGAGTTAGCATTGACTAATTTTTTTTCTTGTTTTGGTCATCCCTACCTCAGACATATTCATGCATATACACCACAAATATTCCTTCCTTTTCTTTATTCTTACCAAATTTAGATATTGGATTCAATCCTGATGAATTTGCCTTTAAAATATTTCTAACCCATTAAAGAGCAAAGAATGTGTTTTCTGAACTAGATAGTACCTAATCACTCTGTCTCTTGGCCCCGAGGCCAGCAGTTTATTCCTTACCTTCAAAGACGCTCAGGATGATCCCCCCAAGCAGTGACTTGCTTATTAGTGCACAGGGACATGGCAGTAACAGCTTAATAGC
Source organism: Geosciurus inauris (assembly GCA_004024805.1). Classification (NCBI taxonomy): domain Eukaryota; kingdom Metazoa; phylum Chordata; class Mammalia; order Rodentia; family Sciuridae; genus Geosciurus; species Geosciurus inauris. The sequence continues at coordinate 15,190 of PVHX01030484.1, read as the reverse complement.
ATCATTCCAGTGTAGACCAAAAGGCATCTGCTTCCCAAATGTCTTCTTCTATGACTCACCTAAAGGCAGTTCTGCGGTTTTCCATGTGAGGATGGACCACATGCTACCTGGATCCTGCCACACTGGTTTAGTCACTCTCCCTTGAATAGGATCTGGGCTTTCCTACCCTGGTTGTTGATGTCTCCTCATTCACCTGGAATGCCCTCCTCCTCCTTTCCATCTGAACTCAACTTCTACCCTGTTTGTAAAGCCTGCTGCAAAGACTCATGGCAATTTTTATGTTTGTAATTTATTTGGGATTAATCATTGCATCTCTGGAGTCTGGGAAGGGACTGTAGAGAGTGTGTAGGTCTGTTCCCTCATTTTAGAGTGGAGGTTGTGAGGGTTGACTAAGGTCACACAGTGGGGTTCCAGTATGAGGACTGAGCTCCAAGACTCCTCATTCATCAGAAAGTGGCCTTGACATTGAGGTTTTTTTTTTTTTTTTTTTGCTTACCAGGCTCAGTGAACTGGGTTTTTATTAAAACCCAGTAGTAAACATCTTCAGTAGTAAACATAGTCAGTAGTAAACATCTTCCTTTATTTAAACAGTATCACTTGAAATGGTGCTGGAAGAGGATAAGGGGAGCATTTGCCTCCAGTGACAGGTAACCAGAAAGGGTCTCAGGACTTCCAAGTAGGGTCAGCCTTGAGCTCCAGCTCTCTTGAAGGTCATTAGAGTTTCTATACTACTAGTTTCCCTGATGGCAGTCTCAAGTGTGAAGCTGTGAAATATGCCCTTGTCTAACTCCTTTTAATGTGATTTATTTGCACCTTCACCCTGTACATTATGCTTTTTGATGAATTCCAACAATGAATCTCTTGTTTCTGAAGTAGATCTACACTTTTCCTTTGGATCTAAAAAAAAAATGAATTCTTTCTAATCAACCTCCTTAATTTTTACAACCACAAAGGGAAAAAACAAGAGCAGAAATCATGTAAAACCCCATTCAAATGCTTTTTAAATGTCATTAGTCCTAAAATCACCTCAAGATTCAAGGGGGAAAGTTTTGTTTTTCCTGTCACCATGGGGGAATCTGTCCCATTTTGTACTGAAGATACACTGGAAGACATCATAGATGTGGGCTATATCAAATTCATTCTCCATCTTTCCTCGGGCCAAGATTTCCTCCTGACTCCTTCATGATATTAGTTGATTTTCACTATAGACAGATAATTATCTGAGATAATTATCTGAGATACTGTGTCAAGAATTATGTGCACTGTTCTTGCAAAATGCTATCATGATTTGATAGAAGGATAATATTTTCCTGATTTGTTTACACACAGCCTTTTTATTTATGACCAACTTTCTGTGGACATTTTTGGTCCAACAATCCTTTGAGCCAATATCTTATAACATACTTTTATAAGGAATCCTATTTTATTTTACAACTAGTCTTTTCTCGGAAGCTAAGACCCATTTTCCTGTAAAAGCAGTTTATCGTAGCTCCCCCTAAATGATGGTTTCATTTGTCAATGCTGGATTTCAGCTGCCATTTTCCTGCCTATTATACAAGAACTTTAAGTTACCATTTATTGAGTACTTCATATGTTCCAGGGATGGGAACAGGTACTTTACATGCCTTATCTGATTAATGATCATAATAATCAATAGAGATAGGTATTATTATTTCCACTCAATACTTAAGGAGTCTGGAGCTTAGAGAGGTTAATTATTCCCCAAGGTTACACGGCTTTATAATAACTCAGTATAGATTCAAACCAAAGCATGCCTGACTCATAAGCCTGTGTTTTAACAAACATGCTTGCAGATAAATATTATCCTTCAATTTAACATGAATAGGCCACTTTGTACTGTTCATATTAGCTTTATTTTATCTATTAATCTAAGATTTATTAACCTGTGCTCTCTAGAAAATTTATTAAAAATTAAAATGTAACCCTGACACATAGTCCTGGGCATTTACTATTTTTATTTTCTTTGCAGAAAACAATCTGCTTATTTTTGCATACTAGCTGATGTATTAAGCTAGTTTCTCATTGCTAACATAGTTGAATGAGCCAACTATTGCTCCTGATAAGAAATCACAAACTCTCATCACACACACAATACTAAGTATTTATTTTTCAATCATGTGTCTGAAGTCAGTTGAGGTTGGCTGATTGAAGCTGGCCTTCAGGACACAGATTGGTTTGGAACTTCTTTTTGAATTTCAGTTCCTATACTTAGCAAATGAAAATACAGGTTCCCAGTTAAATTTGAATTTCAGATAAACAAGGAATAATTTTTATAATTATATACTCATGTAGATGGAGTATACTAACATTTAAAAAGTATTTGTTTTCAGAGAGAACATTCGGCCTTTGTTTTTTTGTGATTGGCTTATTCCACTTAGCATGATATTCTCCAACTCCATCCATTTACCTGCAAATGCCATAATTTTATACCCTTTTAATTCTGAGTAATATTCCACTGTGTATATGTACCACAGTTTCTTTATCCATTCATCTATTGAAGGGCATCTAAGTTGGTTCCACAGTTTAGCTATTGTAAATTGAGCTGCTATGAACATTGGTGGATGCTGATCCATAATGGGGGGCAGGCATGGGGAGAATGGAGGAACTTTGACTGGGCAAAAGGGGAGGGAGGGAAAAAGAGGGGGCATGGGGGCAGGAAAGATGGTGGAATGAGATGAACATCATTACCCTAAGTACATGTAGGACTGCGCATGTGGTGCGACTCTATGTTGTATACAACAAGAGCAATAAAAAGTTGTGCTCCAGTTGTGTACAATGAATCAAAATGCATTCTGCTACCATGTATAAATAATTATAACAAATTAAAAATTAAATATTAAAAAAGTGTTGTTTATCTGAAATTCATATTTAATGTGGTGTCCTGTTTCAGCTATCACCTCTCCTTCTCCACCCCCTTCTTCTTTCTTCTGTTTTACAGTACTAATAGCAGAAAAACAACACAACAGTAGCAGTCATGCAGGCACATTTCAAGTCTTTGCTTGAGCATGAAAGGATATTTCTCTTGGTGAAAATGGAAGGAGAGAGAAAATATTAAAGACTTATCTAATTTACTGAAATGGAGAATCAATTATTTTAGTGATCTTTATTGTGAAGTTTGGACACAGATTCTGAGAATGTCAGATTAGATTATGTCCAGGATCTCTATTCATGTAGGTAACTTTTACTCTTCTTCCTTCCTCTCTTCCTGGTCAGTCAAGAAATGCCATTGACTTAACAAGAACCACCTGATTTCTCTATAAGATGTTCATATTGTCTCTCTCCTATGACTTTATATTTGTTGAGCATTCAAAAGAGGAAAAATACCTATTAAGAATAACACCAATTTTATGAGAGAAGATATTGACTTAATCAAATATTTCATTAGAAATATTATTCCATTGCTTAAAATAAAAATAGATTATTTAATGATTGACAAGTGAAATTTTCTCTAGGGAAAAATATAATTTTGGGATTTGAATTAATATGGCTCTGTCCTCTGACTACATTGATGTAAGGATTCTGAATTTTTTTTTTTTTTTTTGTACCAGGGATTGAACTTTGGGGCACTCAGCCACATAGCCATATCCCCAGCCATATTTTGTATTTATTTAAAGACAGGGTCTTACTGTATTGCTTAGCACCTCACTTTTGCTGAGGCTGGCTTTGAACTCTCAAATCCTCTTGCCTCAGCCTCCCAAGCTGCTAGGATTACAGGCATGCGTCACTGTGTCCAGCTAGGATTCTGATTTTAAAGCAATAAATTTTTCAGCTAGAAGAAATTCTCAGATTCCCGAACAAAGATGAATATCAGCTGCCACTTTATTCAGTCTGTAGCTGGCTCAAAACCAGATTCTTCAGTTTGTGAGCTGGTAATGCAACTTTAGATTATGATTCAGCGATGCAGAGCCGGGATTTTAATGTCCTCTCACAGAGACTGATGATATTAAGAAGCTGAGACTTGGGAGGACCTCCTGTCGGAGCTAGGAGAACTGGAAGCATAGAGTTCACTGATCAAGAGAAGTCTAATGAATCTTGTTCTTTGGGGGAAGTTTCTGGAAGAAGAAAATAATCTGTATCAATACTAAAAACTTATAGCTAACATGGTTTTAGAATCCAATTTTTTAGACTTCCCTGTGTGTGAGAATACCAGGCTAAGAAATCCATTTGTTTCAGATTAGAGAAATCCCTGGAGCTTCTTGCAGTAGCAAATTTGAAACCATTGTGAGGAAGGGCCAGTAGTGGCCCATTTGCTCACATGGAATGTCATTATTTATCATGAGTTAATATTCTACAGGATGTTCTTTTTGTTACAGGCCTTTAATGTTCCTTGGGTGTGGGAATGTCCTTATAAATTTTACCAATATATAACCAATATCTCATTATTGGCCTCAGTTATGTGTGAATAGCCTGGCTTCTACTCCAGTTAGTTAGTTTGGTGTTAAAATGACGGATATGATTTCCCCCTACACCTTCATCCCTGCAATTGTCTACCACTAGAAATGACATGGTTCATCTGAATGATAGTGAAAGAGTCCCAAAGCCTTGGCTTGGACATTCCTTAGTGAAATCACTTTTTTTGAGAGGGAGGGGGACATTGGATATAGTTATTCCCATTAGCCCAGAGGAAAAGATGAGCTTTGCCAGGAATGATTAGAGAGTTTGTCAAATGACAGTGTTCCACTTAAGTTTAATATATATTGTGGGTTCTCTTGCCCTTGGCACCAAGCCAATCATACAAATTGTTGATGTTCTGGGCCTCTTGTAGTTTCTCCTACAAAGTTTCAATAGTTATAGTTTATTAATAAAACAAGCAGAAGAAATGGCACTACCTATCTCTTGATATATTTTCTTTTTTTCCTCCTTGTCCTTTTTTTCCCCCCATCATATCAAATCCTCAGGTACGTAGGTGTGGCACAGTCTATTTTGTCACAAGGCACTAACAAGAAGTTCTTGCAACCCACAAGCAGTAGGTGTCAGGTGTTCCAATGGGCTCCTTGTGCAGTCTAGAGTTCTCATTATCTCCATTCACTTGCCTTAAATACAGAGAACTATTATTACATGCAACCCCTTCTCTGAGAACTCATTCTGGGTAAAATTTGCTGATTGTAACTCGTAGAGGTGAGACTCCAACTCGTCTGCTTGAATAAATGCCTTAGTCATTCAAGTAAGGGCAAGGCGGCAGGGAAGGGATCCTGTGACTGACATTACACATCTTCCTTCTTCTGTCTGATTCTCACTGACCAGCAGCATTATATCTGTTTTGGCTACCAACTTACTTTGACCACTAAGACAGGGTGGAGTGGTGTCCTGTGGAGTGGTGTCCTGTGGGTTGTGAAAACTGCACTTCAGTCTTGAAGCTTCACTTTGGCTGTCTTGGAATAATTCTGCCATCCTGAAGAGCTTACCAAAGAATGGAAGGCTGTAGAACCCAGCTGATAATAAGTATTTCCATGGTTTGGATAAGTGTGTGTGTGTGTGGTGGGGGGTGTGTATGTACATGTGTGCCTTGAGTTAGGATGTTCCCTATGAAATCCAAAGGTGTTCATTCAACTGCTTATTGGACTTGTCCTCTTGAATATCTGGTAAGCAGTTTTGACATGAGCAATTGTTTCTTCAAGCCCTCCAGTTTCCCACGGCTCAGTAAATGAAACCAACACTCCCCCAATTCCATAGTATTCCATCCTAGAACTTCGATTCCTTTCTTTCCCCCACATCCATCTATTAAGTCCTTTTTTTCAATACAAGTAAACAATATCCCCAAATCTTATCTTTCAAAACCTTATCTGTGTCTACTGCTATCCAATCCATCTGATCTCTTCCTAACTATTCTCTCTCTCTCTCTAAACTCTTGGACCATATTCTTATTCTTCTAAGATCAATTATTCTCCTATCAAGCTATTTTGTTTATTAGAAAACAAATTAATTATAAAATATTTCAATTATGCAGATTATGTAATAATCTGATAATGTGATAAACATATTCTTATCACATGCTTAAGAAATAAAACATTGCCAGTGTAGTTGAAACCCCATTTCTTTCTCCATTCCTATTCGTTTATTCTCCTTAGTCGCCATCCTGAATTGCATGTTTATCATTTCTATACATTTGTTTATGCTTTAACTATATGTCTATACTCTGCAACATATACATGATTGTATATCTAAGCACATACAGAAATGGTACCCTACTATAAATACTCTCCTACAGCTTGATTTTTCTCCTTAAGAGAATGTTTGAACTTCATCCATGTTTATAAGTTTCATTCTAGTTCACAGGCTTACCCTGATCACTGTTACTGCATTGTATGAATCCATCTGTTATACTTTATCTACTCTCCGCACTTTTGGAAATCTAAAAGCAGACATTTGATTAAACATTACTTTGGGTCTGTTGCCTTCCTTCATGTGGATGGGCCTTAGACAACCAATAGAAGCCGTGGATAGAATAAATGTCTGCTTAAGAAGGAATTCCTCACACCCACTGCCTTGGTCTCAGTCTTTTCTGCTGCTTTTAGACACACTCTGAAGCATCGGTTCTCTGAGGGTCTTGAGACTACCAACATGTGGACTGAACTACATTGACTTCCTGGGTCTCCAGTTTTCTAACTGCAGATCTTGGGACTTCCCATACTCCATATGCATGAGAGCCAGCTACTAAGATCATCCTGTACTTTTTGGCTAGTGTACTAATATAAAATTCATTTAAATATTTTCTTTTGGTGGAGAGTGGGTACTAGAGATTGAGCCCAGAGGCCCTCAACCACTACACCACATCTTCAGGCCTTTTTTATTTTTTATTTCGAAATGAGGTCTCCCTAAGTTGCTGAAGGCCTTGCAAGTTGCTGAGGCTGGCTTTGAACTTGCCGTCCTCCTACCTCAGCCTCCTGAACTGCTGGGATTATAGACATGCTCCACCTTGCCCAGCTAAATATTTTGTAATTTTGAAATACTTCTAAATTTCTAGAACAAGCTCTAGCTGGTTATGATGTATTACTCCTTTTGCATATTGCTGTTTCATTTATTAGTATTTATTTGGTTTCTGCATCTGTGATTTTCAGTAATACAAGCTTCTAATTTTCCTTTATCACACTGTGCTTGTCTGGCTTTGAAATTATGGTTGTACTCACCTTATAAAAGTGAGTTGAGAAGATTTCTCTGTTTTCTTTTTCTATTCTTTTATTTTTCCAGTTTGAATGGAAGTAGACTTCCTTTAAAATTAAGTAAACTGATTTCTAAGTCCATATGGGACTGGTGCCTACCCTCCTCACATATCAACATATGCAGGGGGTAGGTTTTGAATCATATACATAGTTTCTTTAATTATTATTGGTTTTATGTTTTCTATATCTTCTATGAATTAATTGTTAATTTATACTTTTATAGCAACAGTCAATCTAATCATAATATTTTAACATATTAATATAAATTTATGTTATACTATTCTAGTTTGAGAAACACCGTTCTGGTGACTGATTATTCCCCCTATCAAATTATTTACTCATTAGCCTTTTAGTCACTTTTAACTCTTTCTGGTCAGTTTTATCACTTTTTCCCCATTTTATCAGTTCTTTAGTTGTTTATGAAGCTGATTTTATTGAACTTTTCATTTAAAATATTTCATTGTTGCTTTTCACATGTTTTGTGTTAACCTTCCTTTCTCATGGGGTTTACTGACAGAGAAGAGTGTGGTGGGAATACAAAGGGGAGGGAATTTCAAAGCATCGCTTTCAGTATAACTCCTAATGCCAGCCTGCTCCAATGTCACAGAGAAAATAAAATTCAAGTTTTTAAAATTTTTACCTTTGATGTAATGAAAAGGTTTGGATATGCATAACTCCAATATTATATTTTATAATTTCATCTATGATTTCAGAACTTAGGGTCTCATAACAATACCCTTAACTCTTCTGGGTGAAATTTGAAGTAGATTTCATCCTATTTATTTCTTCTTTTTCAATTGGTTCTTTTTTAGTGATACCTGACAATAGAATATACTATGACATAATTATGAAAGCATGGAATAGAATTTGTTCTAATTGAATCCTTGGTGATTGCCGTTCCCCTCCCTTCCTCCTACCCCTCCCTCTTCCCTCTATATTCCTTTTTGATTCCCAACAGCTAAGGCAGATTCCAAATGAGGTGTGAAATGGGGCGGGGGGTTTGTTCTTTTATGACGGTATCTTAATTCTATGATTAAAATCTTGGAAGCCTTTCTCTAATAGCATCAGCAGAAGCATGAAACATACAAGTGATGTGTGAACAAATCATCTTCAACCCTGTTGTTTCAACAGTTTAGATCCATTTCAGTGCTTGGTTATGGGCTCATTTTGATAGAAGTAAAAAATCACTGAAGCGGTCACTCCTTCTGGAGGGTCATGTCATAATCACCGTGTCTTTCAAATTCAAGTGCAGGCACCACTCCTGGAGATTCTATCTCCAATGAACATCCCAGCTGAGAACTACTAGGAACTAATTATGATTTTTAAAATTCTTAGACAGGGAAAATGAGTTTTGAAATTCTAGACTTTCAGGGCCATATATGTTAGAATGTTATGTGTAGAGATGTTTGAATCTTAAGGAAAACCCTGACAGCTCATAATCAGAAACACATCACTCCATCTAGATAAAGTGGAGTTTCTTAAAAATGTAGCAAAATCTGTGTTTCTTCTCAGCAGAACTCAATGGGAAATATAATCCTCTTTGTGAACATACATTGAATGAATGAATGGAGTACATTACCTTCTTTGTAGGAGACTTTTCTACTTTCATTGGCACAAATTGTTTTTTCCCAGAAATTTGGTTGTACATTTTCTCCAAAACAAAGCCAATGGTATGAAGATATATAATGTATTAACAGTATAATGTGTTTTAATTCTTAATTTAAGATATGGGGACACATGAGCCATAAGTGCATGCATGTTCATACACACACACACACACACACACACACACACACACCACTTTTGTGTTAATATCTTAAGTTGTCTACATTTGACTTAGCATTTATTTTCAAACTTATTTAAACCTGGACTTTTCTGTGTCTTCGTGTAAAATATAATCGCCTGGTTACTGAGTAAATGACTCTGAAAACAATAGAGTACAACATCAAAGAATTCTTTGGGCAGAAAAGTTTATTTCAAAACAGCAGAGCAAAAGAAAATCACTCTAGGAGAGAATTTAGGATATAATCGGATCCCCAGGACTGAGGGTATAAAATCAGTGCCTATATTGGGACTAAAAGTTCAACTTTTTGGAAAAAACAATGTAGAGCCTCCAAGTGGTAAGGAAAATGAGTAATTTGGAGGGTTAGAATAATTTCTTTGCTGGTGGATTACATACTAATTCACATTTGATGACAGCATTAAAAAAAAAGACCGTTTAAAATGAACCATAAGGTGCTTACGGATTCTGTGGGACAGTGTTGGGCTCATTGGAATCATAAGGCCCATCCTGTTGAATGACATTAACCAGATTCCATGTGTCCTAATGGCGGGCACAAAAGAAGTTCTACTCTATGAGGACGGAGGGGAAAGAGGAGCTGAGCCTAGTGCAGGGGCTCAGCAGCCGGGGACGGCACAGCACATGGGGCGGGGGCAGGTGGAGATGACACAGGTAGGGCGATAACAGGTGGTGTGGCAGGAGACATTGCCACAGACTGGACGCAGGCGGCAGCAGGTTTGGCAGCAGCAGGAGTCACAGGAGGGGCGGCAGCAGCTGGAGATGCAGCAGCGGGGGCGGCGGCAGCTGGATCCACAGCCACTGGAGCCACCACAGCAGCTTGGGCGGCAGCAGCTGGAACCACAGCCACTGAAGCCACCACAGCCACTGGAACCACCAGAGCAGGGGCTGCAGCAGCTGGAGCCACAGCAGCTGGGGCGGCAGCAGGTGGTCCTGCAGCAGGTGGTCTGGAAGCACCTGGGCTGGCAGCAGCCAAAGCCCTGGCCAGAGCAGCAGGAGCCACAACAGGAGTTGCACATGGTGTCAGAGACTGGAGGTTCTGGTTGGGGTTCTAGGAGAGTGAAGTTCTTGAGTTTGAAAGTCTTCTTGGCCCACATCCCCTTTTATATTCTGCTGAGCTTCTCTCTCACTATGTCATTATTTCCTTGTTATCATATACCTTCCTGGAAAAGTTAATCATTTAATTACATTGGGATGTTTCTAATTAAATACCCCAAAGAATGAAAATAACATATGTTCTTTTCCTGTTGTGCTCCTGTGTTTCCCATTGAAACATTTGCCACATTTTTTCCTTAGTGGGTGTCACATTTGACCTTGGCCTATGCAGGGGTCTCTTATGAAGTACTCATGATGTGACTTTCTGGCATTTTTATTTCAGATAAGATATTTCCTCCTGTGTGTATGTTGCTTCTGCAAATCATAGAGGATGTTTTTCATAATTTGAATGTATCTTTTGTTGCTGAAGAATTTTCTGGTCTGGTGAAATGTTGGAAAGGAGCTAGAAGGAAAGGCCCATTTGGGAGGAGGATGTCCCATATGTCATGAGGATGATGGTGATTGTGTTTGGCCCCCTTGGAAGGTCAGGGATGGACAGAGTCAGACCCAAGGAAGTTCCAAGCTCTGTGTCAGATCTCAGTCCAGGATCTCAAGCTGAAGCATTTGTCAATGACTCATGCCTTTGACATAATCAAAACACATTTTTGCTGTATGTCTTCCAGAATAGCCATTTGAGTAGGGAGTTTTATCTTTTGATTGTCAAAATTGCACAATGGATCTTTCCTTCCTTGTTTAAATTTGTTATATTTAAATAATTGCTAGAATCACTAAGTTTTCAAAAGATACTTATCTGGATATTCTATTGGCTCCTCTGAAAACAGAACAGATAAGCCCTCATGTCTTTCCAGTGAGTACTTGTATAAGACCCACAAACAGAAAACATTTTGGCAAACATTAGAGAATTACAATTACTTTAATTTCACAACTAGAATAAAAATATACAGTATGTGGACACATTCCATGCAGCTTCAGTGTGTACCTATCCTAGTGACATGTTCACTATGTGTCAGGCTTTGTGCTGAACATTTTTTATTCATATTGTTTTTAATTTTTAATGCAATGCTATGACTGTATATTTTCCTTACTTGTTTAGTTGAAGAGTCAAAAGAAACCTAGAGAGGTTAAAATAAACATAAAAGTTGTTCAATCAAAATTTTTTTTTATTAAACAAAAATTAAGCCTCTTATGTCTCCAAGTAGTCAGGGAAGGGGTGAGGAATAAAACTTGCAAGCCTTTGCTGAAGCTGTTGAATTTCCTGGGATGTTTCTTGTTCTTCGCCAGCTCTGCGTACTTCTACTCCTCTGTCGTGGCCCAGCTGAAATGCTTCCTCCTCAATGATCTCTTTCCTGGTAAGCTACATATCATTATTCTTTGTCTTTTGTTTCTAATTTAGCACTCTTCCTGTATCATAGTTATTGACTTCTGCTATTCCCCCAGGTGCATTCCTAATACCCTGAAATCCTGGGCTATGGCATTTATTTTTGTTACCACAGGGTGGGGAGAGAGGACACTGGAGATACGTGTCTGTGGAATGAATGAAGGCCTTTGGGGATGTAATGGTTCTTCCATAAATATGTATCTTTTGACTGCTGGAGTAAGAAAGGGAACATTCCAAACAAATGGATGGCAGTTCCATCTTACGAAAACTGCATTTATGTGGTAACATATCATAGAGGCATTTGAGTTAAGTTGTTTCTAGATATCCATGAATACTGTGCTTATCTCAAATGCCTGTATCCACACAGAAGACAGGAAAGCAGTAAACACCAAATGGTAACACCTTCTGACTTCCTTGTTTTTTTACTTGTATTGCTCGGGCCGGGGCAGGGGTGGGGGGAGGCACCATGACCAGTTTGATATCATACAGCCAAATGTATTTGCTGAACATCTATTGTCTTCAATTTTATTTTACACAGTACAGAATTAGGACAGAGATTTGGGTACAAATAGTTTACTTGAGGGGTGATTCCAGGAGATGCAAGTGAGAAATTGGAGAAAGTCAGACAGAGGAGGAAGAAAACTCCCCAAAATGTTTGCTTGAACTATGAGTTCACCACTGTGGGCAACTCGGGAGCAAGCTATGGGTGCATGCCTGAGGCTGGAAGCATTTGGCTGCCATGATTGTACGCTCAGAATATTCCAGAACATCAACCGAGTATTGGCATTAATCATGAGTTCATTAAAATATGAACTTGTAAAAGTCAACAGACTTCTTGCATTAGCAATAATCCTCCATGAAATGTAATGAGTCCCAAACTCACCATTCTTATGGTAAATAAAAAATATGTAAAGAAATCTGCTAAGCAATACAATTGGTCTAGATGGGGGAAAGTAGTAATATTTCCCGAAGGACATCAAGTGGTATTTTAATACAACAGAAAAAGAAATGTGTAACTAAAGCTAGATTTGTGAATAAATGCATACATGCAGTGCACATAGTTTAATAAGGATTTATCTCATACCAATGGCTCTTGAATGATATTGACAAAGATTAATGAAAGAGAACTCACTTTGGGTCAAGTTCTTCTGTGTTGTTTAGATTTTTAAAGACCACATATTTGTGTATAAATAATGAAATAAAAATCCCCAGAAAAGAATAAATACGATTTATATAAAATTCACAGTTCTCTCTACAGACTTCATTACATGTGTTTTCTGATATTTTGTTTTATACTCCTATTTCTACGATGCACTGAAAGACTACATATGAATCAATCCATCATTCCAGTCTCAAATTAGTTATCCTGAATTCCAAATGGGTTTTCTGAACAGGTTGAGATCCCAGGAAGCAGACATTGAGATGGAGGTTAGCATGCCAGAGGCTGATGCAGTGTGTTCTTGGGACTAAATCTTGTGGAAGGGAAGGGATAGGAGCAGGGTTGCACACTAGGAGAAATCAACCTGGAGCAGCCTCAGTGGAAGTCTCAGCTAACCCTCCGGGAGCTGTGAAGCTCAGATGACTGGTTAGAGACATCCCACTGCAGGAGGGGAATGAGGGTTTTTATTGACTCATACTGGAAAGGGGACATGACTTTGGACAAAACTCATGGTCTCCAGCAATATCCATGAGCTTTCATGAGGCCCTTTATCTATGCCACCTAGCTGGCCAGCTCTGAAGTTGGCCCCATCAGATGACAGGATGACAGTCCCTCTGAAACTCTGCCCAAATGAAGTAGATCTATCATACATGTGGACAAAAGGTTTATTGCATGTGAGTCTGAGTAGACAACACATAGATTTTGCTCAGCAATATTAGCTATTTTTATTGGTCAATAAATACTGAAGGATGGTATTTTAAAAGATCGTGAATTCTGTTTAGTCTTTCCGAAACTTTTCCCATAATTGTATTCGTGGACACTCCGTGATTTGTTTCATTTCCTTTTTTCCCTAAAAACTACAAAGTGGTTAATTGATTTGCCTAAGACAAAAGAGACTCTTTGGAGAAAACAAACAATGTTAAACGTCATTTGGTTTCTGTTGGAAGTTGTTGAATGTGTGTTCTCTCCCCTGCAGAGGTAGGCAAAATATAATTACATGGGACCCAAACATAAAAGCATTTTTTAAAAAAGATAGTAATAATCATTGGTGTTAGTACACTCCTTGTTTAGATGTAAGTACAATTTATTACATTTGTGTCCTTAGGCCAATTTTTAAGGTTGTTGTGTTTTGTTTTCCTTACTAAATATATCATATAGGGTTGTTCTGAGGTTTTGGAAGATCATATGTGTGTGGGTGAATTTTATATCCAATACATATATATGCAAAACATTTAGCTTTTGTCTAGAATGTAGAATGTCTCAATTTTATTATTGCAAACATTATAGGTGTGTGGTGATTGTATAATTTCATTTTTGATACCTGATTTAATATTAAGGTTTGTTCATGGCTTCTATTTAACTAAATGTATAAAATGTACATTTTCTCTGCCAGCATAGATATGAATCAAGCTTTTTCAACCTTGACACCATAGACATTTGGTGTGTGATGATTCTTTGATATTGGGGCTGTCCCATGCATTATAGGATGGCTAGCAGCATCCTTCGGTTCTTCCCACTGGACAACAGCAGCAGGACCTTCCTTCCTGCCTCCTGTGCCAACCATGTCTCTAGACACTGCTGAGGCCTTCTGAGAGCAAATTTGCCCCTTGCTGACAAACAGTGATGTATGGCTACCTCATTTTCCCTAGTGGTTATATTGTCTTCCTAGGAAGCTACCAAGGTGTATTTAACTACTCACTGATCAATAGATATTTGAACTTCTTCTTATTTTCTTTTTTTCTTTTTGGTACCAGGGATTGAACTCAGGGGCACTTGACCACTGAGCCACATCCCCAGCCCTATTTTGTGTTGTATGTAGAGACAGGGTCTCACTGAGTTGCTTAGTGCCTCGCCGTTGCTGAGGCTGGCTTTGAACTTGTGATTCTCCTGTCTCAGCCTCCCAAAGTACTGGGTTTACAAGCATGAGCCACCATGCACAGCTAAACTTTTTCTTATTTTCTTATAAAAACTATGGATGAAGATCTCATTTCAAAACTTTTATTCAAGCTAGGTGTAGTGATACACACCTGTCATCCCACTAACTTTAGAGGTTGAGGCAGAGGGATCACAAATTCCAGGCCAGTCTGAGCAACGTAGAAAGATCTCATCTCAAAATAAAAAATAAAATGGATAGGGTACATAACTCAGTGGTAGAGTCCTCTGGATTCCATCCCCAGGACTGTAAAAATAAATAAACAAAATAAAATATAATTTTATAGTAAAAAAATAGAGTAACAATCACGTTCAGTTTTCAATGACAATAGAATGGAGGTTTATTTTGTTATATAAGAATAACAAGGTACATGAAAATCCTTGCAAAGGACCACAAAGTGATACTTGATTGTATTTCAGTGTCAGAGGGGTTACACATCTATGGCTCTACAGGTGATAGAAGCAATCTGAAATTCTGTAAGCATGGTGAATGGATGTCCTGAAGATGAAGAGAGAAATGTTGAAAGTAATGTGTTGAATTACTAGGAGGTCCTCAGTGAATTCATTTGGAAGGCGAGGAGTTTGGGCAAAATTCAGGATGTGGAATATTCAGAATAACTAAGAATGAGATTGGCTTGTGGGACTCAGATCAATTCTCTTGGGCATGGCATTTTTTTTTTTTTTTT
>PVHX01030483.1:0-15826 GCA_004024805.1 Geosciurus inauris | reverse complement strand
AGGTGATACTAGGAGCAATGTGGAAGATACCCAGGTTGGGTTAGGTAAAGAGTGTGATGATTGTTTAATTGTTCCAGGAACTATACTATTTTTCACAGAAACTACACTCTTGAATACCCACCAGCAAAATACAGGATCACAATTTTCCACATCCATTTAGCACATATTTTCTGATTTTTTGATAATAGCAATCCTAATAGGTATGAAATAGCATCTGATTTTGATTTACATTTCCCTAGTGATTGGTCATGTTGAACACATTTCCATTTGTATATTCTGTAGAATTGGAGAAATGTCTTGTCCTTCTGACCACTTTTTCTTTTGTGTGGGGGGCGGTATTGGGGATTGAACTCAGAAGCTGTTTTAGTCAGTTTTTCCATTGCTGTGACCAAAAAAAACCTGACAAGAACAATGTAGAGAAGTTTATTTGGCATTCAGCTTGAGGTCTCAGTCCGTAGATGGCCAATTCCCTAGCTCTGGGTCCAAGGTGAGACAGAACATCATGGTAGAAGGGCATGCCAGAGGAAATATGGACATGGCAACAGGGAGCAGAGCCCCACTCATGAGGGTCAAAATATAAGCTCCAAAGGCACACCCCCAGTGACTGACCTCCTGTAGCACACCAACCTGCCTATAGTTGCCAAGTTAATCCATGTCAGTGGAATAAACCATTGATTAAGTTACGACTAATTCTTTTACCTCTGAATGTTCTTTTTTATTGGTTCTTTTAAACATGACAGTAGAATCCATTTTTATATAATTATACAAGCATGGAATTTAAATGAAGACACCATTCTTGCCAGGCACAGTGGTGCACGCCTCGGGAGGCTGAGGTAGGAGGATCACCAGTTCAAAGCCAGCCTCAGCAACAGTGAGGCTCTAAGCAACTCAGTGAGACCCTGTCCCTAAATAAAATACAAAATAGGGTTGGGGATGTGGCTCAGTAGTTGAGAGCCCCTGAGTTCAATCTCGGGTACGATAAGAACACTGTCAGATTCATTCCACTGTCTTTTCTCTTTCCCCCGCTGCCCTTCACTCCCCTTTATCTAATATACTGAACTATTCTTCCTGCCTCTTCCCTTATTGTGGGTTAGCTTCCACGTATCGGCAAACATTCAACCTTTGGTGTTTTGGGATTGGCTTACTTCACTTAGCCTGATAGTCTCCAGTTCCATCCACTTTACTGGTAAATGTCATAAAATCATAATGGCTGAATAATACTACATTGTGTATAATATACTCAATACTATACATAACAATACTCAATACTATATATAATACTCCATTCCATTTATCCATTTGTTGAAGGGCACCTACGTTGGCTCCACAGCTTAGCTATTGTGAATTGAGCTGCTATAGATGTTCTGGCTGCATCACTGCAGTATGCTGATTTTTAAATCCTTTGGGTATATACCACCGGGTCATCCTCAGATCCACCCCCTTTGAGAGAGGTCTTTAAGTTGCTGAAGGTGGCTTCAAATTTGCAATTGTCCTGCCTTAACCTCCTGCCAACCTGGGATTACAGGCAAGTACCCACAACTGGCCCCTTTGCCCGTTTTACACTGGATTTTTGGGAAATTAAGTTGTAGGAATTATCTGTTTTCTGAATAGTTATAGCTCATCAGATGTATGATTTGAACATACTTTCTCCTATTCTGTAAGCTACCTTTCTACTCTCTAGTCAGTGCTTGTGGAACAAAAAGCCTTTTAAATCTTAAAGTTCAATGTATCTATTCTTGATGCCTATACTTTGAGTAGAATCCAAGAAATTGACAATTTCAAAATTCTTATTTTGTAATTTTAGAGCTTACATTCAGCTGAGGTCTACAAGACCTTCAAAGGTTAACCAATACTCCTCAAACTATTTTATGAAATAGAAAGAGGGAACCCTTCCAAACTCATTCAATGAGGCAAGTATCACCCTGATTCCAAAACCAGACAGACACGTCAAAGAAAACTTCAGACCAATATCCCTGATGAACATAGATGCAAAAATTCTCAATTCTGGCAAATCACATACAAAAACATATCAAAAAATAGTGTACCATGATCAAGTGGGATTCATTCCAGGGATGCAAGGTTGGTTCAACATACAGAAACCAATTAACATAATACATCACATCAGTAGACTTAAAGAATCATGATTTTGTCAATCGATGCAGAGAAGGCATTTGACAAAATACAAAACCATTTTATGCTCAAAACACTAGAAAAACTTGATAGTAGGAACATTCCTCAACTTTGTAAAAGCTATCTATGCTAAACCCAAGGCCAACATTATCCTAATTGGAGAAAAAATGGAGTTATTCCCTCTGAAAACAGGAACTAGACAGGGATGCCCTCTCTCACCACTGCTATTCAACATAGTCCTTGAAACACTAATCAGAGCAATCAGACAGATGAAGGAAATTAAAGGGATATGAATCAGAAAAGAACTCAATCATTATTTGCAGACAACATGATTCTATACTTAGAGGATCCAAAAAATTCTACCAGAAAACGCTTAGAATTGATAAATGTTTTCAGCAAAGTAGCAGGATATAAAATCAACACCCACAAATCAATTGCATTTCTATACATCAGTGAAAAACCCTCTGAAAGAAAAACTAGGAAAATTATCCCATTCACAATAGCCTCAAAAAAATAAAATACCTTGGAATCAATTTAACAAAAGAGGTAAAAGACCTCTACAATGCAAACAAGACACTGAAGAAAGAAATTGAGGAAGACCTTAGAAAATGGAATCTCCCATGCTCTTGGATAGGCAGAATCAATATTGTCAAAATGGCCATACTACCCAAAGCACTATAGATTCAATGCAATCCCAATTAAAATCCCAACGTCATTCCTTATAGAAAAGGCAATCATGAAATTCATTTGGAAGACTAAGAGACCGAGAATAACCAAAGCAATCCTTAGCAAGAAGAGTGAAGCAGGAGGCATCACAATACCAGGCCTTAAATTATACTACAAAGCTATAGTAACAAAAACATGGTACTGGCACCAAAATAGACACGTAGACCAATGGTATAGAAGACAGAGATGAACCCATTTTACATACAGTTACCTTATACTAGATAAAGGAGCCAAACACGTACACTGGAGAAAAGACAGCCTCTTCAACAAATGATGCTGGGAAAACTGGAAATCCATATGCAGCAAATTGAAACTAAACCCCTCTCTCTCACCATGCACAAAATTAAACTCAAAGTGGATCAAGGGCCTGGGAATCAGACCAGAGACCCAACACCTAGTAGTAGAAAATATAGGCCCAAATCTTCATGTCAGATTAGGACCATACTTCCTTAACAAGGCTCCTATAGCACAAGAAGTAAAATCAAGAATCAACAAATGGGATGGATTCAAACTAAAAAGCTGTTTCTCAGCAAAAGAAATAATCAATGAAGTGAACAGAGCCGACATCCTGGGAACAATCTTTGCCACACACACATCTGATAGAGCACTAATCTCCAGGATAGATAAAGAACTCAAAAAGCTTAACACCAAAAAAACTAACAACCCAATCAATAAATAGGCCAAAGTGCTGAACACAAACTTCACAGAAGATAATATACAATCAATCAACAGACATGAAAAAATGTTCATCTCTAGCAATCAGAAAAACGCAAATCAAAACTACCCTAAGATTTCTTCTCACGCCAGTCAGAATGGCAATTATCAAGAATACAAACAACAACAAGCGTTGGCGAGGTTGTGGGGGAAAGGCACGCTCATACATTGCTAGTGGGACTGCAAATTGGTACAACCAACCTGGAAAGCAATATGGAGATTCCTTAGAAAACTTGGAATGGAACCACCATTTGAGCCTGCTATCCCACTCCTCGGTCTATACCCAGAAGACTTAAAAACAGCAAACTACAGTGCTGCAGCCACTTCAATTTATAGCAGCTCAATTCACAATAGCTAAACTGTGGAACCAACCTAGATGCCCTTCAATAGATGACTGGATAGAGAAACTGTGGTATACACACACAATGGAATATTACTCATCAATAAAAGAGAATAAAATTATGGTATTTGCAGATAAATGGAGTTGGAGAATATCATGCTAAGTGAAGTAAGCCAATCTCGGAAAACCAAATGCCAAATGTACTTGTTAAGTGGATGCTGCTCCATAATGTGGGGAAGGTCATGGGAATGATGGTGGAACTCTGTTCACAGGGGTGTAAGGGGGGAGGGGGCATGGGGACAGTAAAGGTGGTGGCATATGATGGTCATCATAGCCCTAACTTTATGTATGACTGCATATATGGTGATTCTATACAACTTACAACTAGAGAATTGATGTTATCCTCTATGTACAATGAATCAAATTGCACTGTTATGTAAGCCTAAATAGAAAGAATATGAAAACAGTAATGGAATATGGACATCATAGCCCTAGCTTTATGTAGAATCACAACATACATGTGGTCATACATCACATACAACCAGAGAAATGAAAAGTTGTGCTGTATACAATGAATCAAAATGCACTCTATCATGTAAACCTAAATAGAATAAACAAATTATACATAAAAATATTTTTATAAATGATACAGTAAAAAAAGTCTTGGCTTTCTGAGTCCCAGATTTGCCTTATTTTCAAATAAGAATTATTTGTGAATTGTTTGTGAATTATTTGTATCCATTTATTAGTGAAAAAAAGAAGCTAAGTAATTTTGCAAATAAAGTCTACAATTATTTTACTAAATAAACTCTTGGAGAAAATTTAAATGTATCCAAAATTTTGGTCAAATGTTAAATTATACCTTCACTTAAATATCATGACATTTGGCAAGTTGCCATCTTTTAAAAATTATTGCCAAAATATTTAACAGGCTTTCTGTTTCTAAGTTCAAAAATATTTCCTCAGATGTTGAAGTAATGAACACATTGCCTCAATTTCTGCTTTGCCTTTAGGTTTTTGCTTCTGGTTTTGGTAATACAAACTTGCGGAAATTTCAGTAGTTACATGTACTGCTGAGAAAATATGTATCTATATAAAGTATATAAAATATGCCACATTTCCAGTAATACTTAAGTATAGTTGGAGTTCCTTAAAGGGACCACTAAAGGTTTTCTTTTCTTGGTGACATGTAGTGGCACTAAGTATGTACCAGATATTGTTCAAATGTAATCATTTTCATTAATCCAATAAGGCTATTTTAGGATTTATAAGTATTTAAACACTTTTGCATGTTTTTTCTATGTTGGTTTTTTTGGATAGTTGTATTTTCCAGTATTAACAAGACACTAGTTCTATGACCCCAAGTTTGTGAGACCAGAACACTCATACTTGACACATTTGTCCCTTGCTGCCTATCTGTAAGGGATAACAAGCTTAAGTCATAACCTAGTCCCCTCCTATAAGGCTCAGGAGCTGACTGGGGCTGAGTCTTATCTGTGTGCCGCCGACTTTTGCCACAGATGAAAGACCCCAGAAAGCAGCCTAACCTGGATTTAATACCTTGGGGCAACATGACTCACTGGGCTAGAACATTGAAGAACATCCTGTTCCTAAAGGGGGTTGAAACAACCTAGATGGGCAAGTCCTTATCAAGACATTACAGCCCATCATATTATACTTCAGAACTACAAGCAAGCAAAGGGGAAGAACTGGGTCAATCCAAAGCCACCTGGAGAGCTATTCTGCATTAGAGGATCTATGCATTAGAAACTACCTGGAAACTACCTATTTGAGTTTCCACAAAATGGCATTCTATTAAATATTTAGTCTGGCACAGCATTATGGCACAGCACAGTATTATGTGAATCACTAACAAATCTCCAATGCCTCTAAATTTAATCAATTTTATTGATAAGTGTACTTTTACAATCATGTTACTTGTATAACATTAGAACTAGAAGGAAGCAGAAATCTGCCATTTAGAAAATAGCTGTCATTAACACTAAATTCTCACTTTTTGAACATTTTTTTTTTGTTGGCAGATTAAACTGGTTATTGTAAGACCAAAGGAGATAAAATAAAACCACTGGGCAAGCACCAACTATAAAGCCGGATGACCAAAGGAGGTAAAATAAAACTGGGGAAGCTTTATTTGAAAAGTACAGTCCCGGGGTGAACTCCAGCTCAACAGGGCCCAATGGGAGAAATGCATGTGTGTTCTGCGGTACAGAGAATTTAAAGGACCTGATCAGGAAGGGGAAAGCTTAAGGCTGGAACAGAAGGGCTTGAGGCAGAAAGAGGAGGGTACCTAGAGTCCTGTACCCCCTGGTATTGGTCAGGGCATCCTGCTGACGTCAGTCCTTTTTTTTTTTCCTGGTCCCTGCTTAGGTATCAGCACTGGGCCTGCTGCTGCTCTGCCCATGCGGGCTGCTCAGTGTGCCGTTCCCGGCCTCCAGCAGCACTGGGGGCAGCCATGCCACACAATCTGCGCTCCTTTGTGCATGCAGGCTGCTTGTCACTTGGGTCGCTGCAGCCTGTGTTGGCGTGGCCTGCCCGCCGCTTAGGTCCCTGCAGCCCACATCTGCGCGGACCGTCCGCAGCTTCATTCCCTGCAGCCCATGCTACAATAAGATGCGAGCTCCCAAGTGGACCTAACAGTTACTTCATGACTATGATGAAGAACCCAGATGTCTTTCAGATTCTTATCCACACAACTTTCACTTTGGTGATGTTACTGGCAATGGCAGGAGCTTAGAAATAATAGAAAAGCTAGTCAGTGTCAGGGAACTAGAAATAAGTAAGGCATCAGTCCGGAGTCTAAGTGCAGTCTGTCCTCACCATGTACATGACATAACAGGGAATTAGGGCTATTAAGAATTGGGTTCTGAGAGATGCAGAGGCTCTAACTATAGCATTTGAGTTATCTTTGCTGATCCCTCACATTTGATCATCTGCCATGTTGTCCTGTTGCTCTGATCATGTGATCCTTGAGTACAAGGATGCCATTGAATCTAAAAATCTCCTACATTAAGACCTAATATTTGGATGAATGCATCAACTAGTTCAGATAAGGCAGTTGTAAATCATCTATTTAGTTTTATAACTTAGTGCAGTTAGGATGTTACTGTCTTGGCTTCAGGAAAATGATTCTTAGAGCCGTAAACAACTATTGGTTCTACCAACAGCTTAAGCCAAATACAACAGGTTTGGTACTTATTAATAATGAAATATTTTTGTACTTATGTTATCTAAAAGTCAACATTGTTAATTGAATGATTCCTTAATGCTTAACTTCATGGGGGATTTAGACAGAAAACACTCAAATACTAAATGGAAAGTAAAGGTACTTAATTACATCTCTAGACTGGAATCAATCATCTAACTTCTACCCATCCTAGAAGTTTCTGATCAAACGGGAGCTGAACATGTGCTTTAAAGACCTCTAAAGTTTGTAAATGAATTCTTTAAACCATGAGATGAATAATTTTGCAGTTGGGCTTCTGTTATTTTTATATTAAATTCAAATACACTACCTACATTATAAGACACTAACATCTTTTAAATAAAACAAAGTTAAGATGGCAAAATAGAATATACCAGGTGGAGTAGAATATAGCAGGCATCTACAAGCCAAAATGGCACTAAGTCGCTTCAAGGGACCATTTCAGAACCTGTAGCAACACAATGAAACTAAGAAATGAATATACACACAAAGGATCTCTAATCAGTATACCAGAAATGCCAGGAGATGGCTAGGAACAAAGGAACCATCAGTATTGGCCGCATGACAGGGGCCATCTGTGTTCCCCAGCAGCCTTCTATAGAGAACTCCAGCATCTTTTGTTAATTAAACAATAGCTACTTCTGCTAGAGGATCTCAGAGAAGGAAATTAAGCTACATATATTACCCCCAAATAAACTCTTCTATTGTACCAATCTAGGACCACAGCTGCCACCTCTCCCAAATGAGCATGCCCCTAACTCCTAAGCCACTCCACAAGTACCCAC
The DNA here is from genome assembly GCA_004024805.1 of Geosciurus inauris. NCBI lineage: Eukaryota > Metazoa > Chordata > Mammalia > Rodentia > Sciuridae > Geosciurus > Geosciurus inauris. The sequence goes on along the minus strand of PVHX01030483.1, from coordinate 7,908 downwards.
ATTACAGACTGTGGCTCTGTGGCTGCACTGTGTCCATCCACACCTCAGGCACTACATCCACTGCTATAGCAAGCCCGTTGAACTCCTGGACCCTGGAGCCAAGTTCTTTACACAAAGCTGCACATCAAAAACCAGCTCAGCTTTCAGCCTATAGTCCAGTCCCAGCCCTGAGACTGCCATAATGACTGGAACAATCAGACATAAGGTCTTTCTGCACATGTATATGCTGTCTCTAGCTCAACTGCCACACAGAATAAGGACCCCTTTGCACAGCTGTGCTCCCATCCCTGGCTCCTTCACAAGCATTCATGCTTTCATAGTATCAACTCAGCAGGAGGTGCCAATTCAGAGCCAGTCCTTCCATGCATGCCATGCATGATGTCTCCACAGGCACCACTGCCACAATCAAGGTTGGAACCAATTCTATGAATTATCACCTCAATCACAACTTGCCTGAAGAAATTAGGAAGACTTTAGCCATCACCACCGAGGACCCGAACACTGCCTCTGCAGATGTCCGGAGTTGGCCATTGAGGCTCCATGCAATTCTCATCAACTCTGAATGCAGGTGACAGCTATATGGAAACAACACTCTGTTGCCGTCACTGCCAGAATTTCTGAAACCCTCATTCAGTGCCCTTGTACTTACACACACGGGAAGGCCTTTTCCCACCAAAAAGTCCATAAAATCTGGAAGAGATAACTGCTTTATCAAATGCAGACAGCAATGTAATATAACAAACATAAAAACACAGATGTATCCCCATCAAAGGAACAGTTTCCCAGTAACTGATCCTGAAGAAATGGAAATCTAGGAACTACCTGATATACATACAAAGTTCAGTAAATCTTAAGAAAATAGAGATACGGTTCAAAAATCATAAGCGCTAAACCAAACTAGAAATTAATCAAATCCTGGAGGTAAAGGATGCAATGAAAATGAAAAATATAAGAGTACTTGACAACAGAACGGATCATGCAGAATGAATCTGAACTTAAATGGGTTATTTAAAACAGTCATAGGAAAAAGACAAGTAGGAAAGCCTATGGAATTTATGGGACAATATTGAGAGCTCATTTACTAATTGGGGTTTAGGTTTTCTATTTCTCTCCTTAAAGAATAAACTGCCCAAATCTATGGAAAGATAAACATCAAGGCATAGGAAGATCAGATATTTAGACTCAATCCAATCAAGATTGCACCAATTTATAAAATCAGGCTGTTTCCTGAAAGCAGCAAAGGAAAAGAAACAAGTTATAAAATTGTAGTTCCGATCTAACAATTTTGGCAACAACTAGGCCAAGACAGCATATACAAAGGCTAAAGGAAACATATTGCCGAACAATACTACCACAGTATCCTTTACAAATGAAGAAACATTTTACAGATACAAGGTCTGTTGGTAAACAGCTTTTAAGAAATGCTAGTTCAAGCTTAAGGAAAATGCTAACTAGAAACATGAAAACATTTTAAGATAAAGTTCTCTGGCAAAAGTAAATACTCAAATGCAAAACACACATTCTAATGTTGTATAAATCACTTTAGTTGGAAATTTAAAGACAATATAACTGCTATCCCAACTTGTTAAAACATACACAACAAAAAGTTGCTATGGTTTTTTTTCTCCAAAATTTTAAGTGTTAGAAACTTAATCCCTAAGGCAGCAGTGCTGGGGTGGGAACTTTTAAGAAATTAACACTGTCATTGCTATCATGGTGTTGCATCCACCTCCAACCCGCACCTCTGCCCAACTCAACAGAAGCAGCAAAGTTTATTGAGGAAATTGGCCTTTGTGCCTATCAATTGGGGTCAGCTCTCCTTTTCTTCAGAGAGTGACCCCAAAGTGAGGGTCTCAGAGGTTATTTTTGGGTGGGCTAGCTACATGACTCAGAAAAACAGGATTTGGCAGATATTTAATCTATAGTTATTTACAGGTCAACTGTGAGGGCACCTCCTATATCCCTTTTCAGTTCCTGGAACTTTAGGTAACTGACCAGGGGGTCTGGCAGCCTGTGGTTTTGCTCCCCCCCCCCCCCCCCAAATCCATGAGAAGTAAGCATAGCAAAGCATTAGTCACAGAAGCACAAAGACCAGGTTAGCAGATACATGCAGGCCTGAGCCAGGGAGACTCCATTTTGAGTTTGGATTTTACATTCCCCCCTTTTCTAGTGAATAGAGTTAAACCTGTGATCCATCATCATCCATTGGGAGGGGGTTATAGTGGAACTGGAGTACCATGAGTTTAACAACACTAATTCTTTGCCTTATATAGTTAACTGGACAGTTAATAATGCAGGGGCCTACTGGAAATCCCAAAAGCAAAAGTATGAGGAGACCTGAAACAGCAGATCTCCTATAGCTATACATAATCCTCCCTCCTTTATGAAAAGCAATTCAAGGCCTCTGTGGTTCTGGAGGGCTACTTCTGTTAAGGAATCCACCTGTTGTTCAAGGCGGGAAATAGAAGACTCTATGTGCCCTAAGTCTAGGTCTACTTGCTGGCTGAGGCTTTGGAAGTTGTGCCTAGGGTGGTGGATCCTGCTAATCCTAATCCCACTAATAGTACTTAATAATAAGTACTGGGGAACCTTCCTTTACCCTGTGTGTAGGTGAACTCATAAGGAGATGTTCACAGCCTGTATCTCCTCCATACCAATATATTTGTGGCAGAATGTGTACTAGAACAGTTTTTTTGATCCATTGTTTTTAAAATACCAGGTGTTGATGCAGGCAGTAATACCAGAGGTACAAGCAAACCAAGTAGGAGGGGCCTTGAAAACATAAGTGTGGGAAACTGAGGCAGAAAGGGAGTCACTCATGCTAATCTAGTCTACAACATTCCCCACTGATTTTGTGGGATTAACCAAATCATTGATTTATCATCATCAGTATGAGTCCCAGATGCTGTTTAGCCTCTCCATTATAGTAGTACACTTGGGGAATAATGTGAACAGTCAAAATATTTGTTCCATTCTGATGTGCCAAAAAGCTGTAGGGATAAGCAGGGAGTTATTCCTGATAATCAGGAAAACCAAATGTCCTCTGGAGCCACATAGAAATTAACCAACAGTCCTGAGTAACATTAGGTTTTGTCCAATTAGAGGGGGGGGTTGGACTGACGAAATATATTGTTTCAGGAGCTCATACTTTACATCTGCTCTTAAGCCCAAACCAGCCTCCAATTTGTGAATTGACCCGATTACCTATTTACATTGATTGCATTTTCCCTCTAATTTTAGGGAACTCCTACTTTTGTAAGGAAAAGGGTGACAACCATTCTTGCTGCTTCAGGCTGAGGGGGGGTGCAGTGGGGCAAGCAGTTTGGAGTCCTTTTTTGTAAGTTGGGTCAAGCGGTCCATGATGAAAGTCTGATTCAGGAAGTACAGGTATAAATTCACCTGGGGGTGGTGCTTCTATGAGAGAAAAGACATGAGCACTGAAACGAAATCAATACACAATAAATGTTGTAGCATCTGGAACATGTCAATGAACATCATGAAGATAATAGAAATCAATAATCCCTCACCAGCAGGTGTAAGAACTAAGAAGTTATCCCCATAACAAGGCCTAACAAAGCCTAATAAGGCCTTTACTTGGGGATGTAAATCTTCCATATTGTCAGTTATCAGGAATGTATACACAACACTTAAGTTACTTTGGGATAGAGAATTATACTAATAAACATATACTAGTAAACATTGACCAAGCCTACCTATGTTGGAGGTTAGGAAGATCTGTAGGCCTTGAATTGACTAACAACCTTTGACTGACAGGTTTTGTTTTGTTTTTGTTGTGGTTTTTTTGGGTTTTTTTGATAGTTATCAGGCACTCTTGCTTACAAATCTCTTTTGTCTCCAGTCTTACTTATTCTTGGAGGGCTAACCCAAGTGTACATCTTGAGTTACAAATAACTATTTTTTTAAATGTCCAGGAATGATTGTGTTTTGGTTTTAACTGTTTTTGCTAGGTGTTCAAGATCAAGATGGTCAAATGGAGCTTGTTCCTATCTATTGTTAAGGGTCAGCTGAGTTTTGTTGTGGGACACTCTTGGGGAACTTGTGAGCAGCCTCTTAGCATTGCTAGTGTCATCTGCACTAGGATGGGTCGAGGTCTTGCTGACCATGTGGCTTCCCAAAGAAGCATCAGGTATGTCTTCCCTTTCCAGTGACCTCCTCTTTTGCAGCATGCACACTGATTGACTTTCTGTTTTCTAGTGGCCTCATTAATCTCCCTAATCAGGAGGTTATGTGACCCAGAGTTGTAAAGCTTTTCCCCTTTTTCCAGGGTTCAGGCTGACTCAGAGGGCAAGAGCCAAATATTGGTTTCCTTAGCCCCTTTATTTTAACCTTAATACTTAAGCCTTGGTCTTAAACATCTAGCAAGTCAGTCTTACCAGTCTTAGAGTAGTAGGCTTTAACTTAATGTTTATAACTTTATAGTTATTTTTACCTTTTTATTTGCTATCTGCCTATAGATGACTTAATCTGGGTTATATATCATATCCCTATTTGAGATACAACTTAAAATGAACTGAGGTTTGGCCTACTTTAGTGTTATTTTGACATATAGTTCCTGAGTCTATAGGAATGTCAGCTACAATATTAACCTTTAAACAGATCAGGCTCTTATTATCTTTTAAAAATACCTTTTACATTTTTATATTTCAGTGTAAAGGGTAATATAAGGTTTAGGTTTGGTTACAAAACATCAAATGATATAAATAAACCTCTAATAAAACTTGTCATTTTTATAAGCTTAAATTTACCATTACAGACACCTTTATAGAACACTAGCTTGATAAAATTAAATATTTTAAGACTTGTATACCTGAAAGACATGAACATATATGTAAAGAAGAGTAATAGTACCACAATTATATTGATGTTTTTATATTAATCAAGTTTACAGAGTCTAGATTTTTCTTTAAATACTAATGTAGTACAATACTGTAAAATACCAGTTGCTGTTTAACCAGAGTGGTACAGACCTTAATTTTTTTTAAGACTAGTTGTTCAGAGAATAAAACCTAACAAACACAATGTTAGAAGTAAATTAATGTTTTAAGAAATTTTTGTCATTTTAACAGATTAAACTTTGGTTTATACCAGCAAATTAATATTTGACCTTAGGGAAAATCCTTGGATAGTTTTAACTATTTGTTACATATATATAACCAACTTAGTTACACAAAAACAAACTTGTCCTTTACTTATATGGACCCTTTTATCACTTAGATTCTCTTGTTTTTTTACTTAGATGTATTACAACTTTATAAAGACATTTTTACCCAGAAATTTTTTTATTTTAATATTTAGAATCTTCTAATTTTTATTTGTTGATCTTTTTGTTTACTCTGAAATAATCTTATGAAATCTCTAAATTTAGACACTCTATTTTAATAAGATGAAATATTTTTTATATATTTTAATTAAAATGTAGTTAACTTTTATACCCTTTATGTAACCTTGTTTTTAGTGATGACACAAAATAATTTTAATTTTTTTTAATGTTACCAGTTTATGAAAACACCAATAATGTTTAAGGATATTACCTTAAATTTAAGGAGTTAAGAGTATTTGATGTTATATTTAACAGTTAGCATTTTAACTTTATAAACCAATCACATGACTCTAACATAGCCATGATCAATCTCATACATGTCTGATGTAATTTACTTATTTTGTTTTTAAAGGCAGATATCAGACAACTGCATTAATGGCATTTTTTTCCTATTGAAGAAAAATCCTAGGAACAACATTTTTAGACATTTTATAGACATCAACATTTTATTAACAACTGACCACCTAGAGAAGTTTGAGTTATAACCTTTAAAGACATTTTTACTTTTATTTGTTTACCCAATTTAAATTGAACTTTTTGAATCACATGAACCAAAGGTATTTGGATCCATTTTTTAAAAATTTTAGTTTATGAGCTCATACATCAATTTTGGTACCAAACATATGTAGACATGGCAATACACATAGACTGACAACACACCGGTGTACCTACACAAAACAAAGGCCTTGTAGCTTCTTTTTTTTTAACCTATTAGAGAGCTAACACTTGTAAATTGGCCTATGGATGAAGCAGTGTAAAAACTTTATAGTTGGATAAAATAGGTCTATTTAGAAAAATACATTAACCTAGGAGCACCAGATCAAAATTAAGAACTCAAAAATAGAAGTTTAAAAGCCTTCCTGGTTTCTGTCCTGATGTGGTCCCTCTCATCAGAGGTGAAAAGAGTTAAGGGAATATAGAAAAATGGGGCCCCATTTTTCCCTGAGGGAATCCTCCCAAAGAGGTGGCAAAGGAGTCTGCTTACATTGGTCCCCTTAGAGAACCCCTCAGCTCGGGATTCCGTTCTAAACCAGTTTTTCTGGTCTCTTGGATAGTGGCCACCAAAATCTGAGCCTGGCATTTTGAAAAACATTTATTACCTGGTCTGCCATGGTTAAAAACTTTTGGGTCACCTCCAATAGTTGGAAGTTACGCTGTAAACCCTTTAAGTTTTTGGAGGTTTCTGTGAATATCTGGGGCTAAGAGACAAAAGTCAAATTTCCTAGACAAAATGATTTTTTGCATATCTTAGAAATGATGATCCTATATTTTCTAGTTTTAATTTACCCTCTGTAGAAACTGATATTGTCAACTCTGTTGGCCATCTGGCCCAGTTCCTAACTCTAAAATGCTCTTTACCTTAGGCTTTTACTCTTGACAATTTTTTTCTCTTTATTTCTGTTGGCAGCCATTTACATTTTAATGCAAGCTTTAGTGAGCATAGTTAAAAGCCTTTTTAAACTTTTTTGGGGGGGTGGTATTTTATTTGGGTGGATTTTTTGGACCCAGTAGTAGGTGGGAATGTTGGTGGTCCCCTGGAGGCCATCTGACCTGGAATGTGGGTCACTCAAGGGAGCAGAAATGGTTAGTTTACCTGAGTAAATGGCATCCCTGGATTGGGCTGCCTTTTGTTGAAAATGCTTAAAGTGTGATTTGATCAAATCTAAAGGCTAGGTATGGATAAAAATTGACTCATTATTTTAAAAGACAAGGAGACAGTACACAGAGATAAGACAAACAATAAACACACCACAGTTAGGCTAGGGATCTCGAGGCTATAACGCCTTTGTGGCCACTTAATATTAAGATGGTTTTATGAGCTCTTAACTAAAACCTGAACCAGACCAGATGGAGTCCACCTGCATCTCGGGTGGAGTCCTGACTCAGGGCAACACGCTGTGTCCAGCTTGGCCCTCGAGTCCCCTGTGGTATACCAATACAAATTTGACCTATTCCTCTAGGGGCATTAATTCTCCTCAGTAGAGAGGATCAATTCCCAAGTCTACACTCCGGGAAGGAGAGTGGGTGCAGCAACTGGGAAGAGGTCCTCCCGGCCAACCCACCAAATGTTGCATCCAACCCCCACCTCTGCCCAAAAAGTGCAGCCCAGACAACTCTGCAGAAGTAGCAAAGTTTATTGAGGAAATTGGCCTTTGTGCCTACAATTGGGGTCAGCTCTCCTTTCCTTCAGAGAGTGACCCCAAAGTGAGGGTTTCAGAGGTTGTTATAGGGTGGGGTAGCTACATGACTCAGGAAAACAGGGTTTGGCAGATATTCAATCTATAGCTATTTACAGTTCAACAATGAGGGCACCTCCTATATCCCTTTTCAGTTCCTAGAACGTTAGGTAACTGACCAGGACACCTGACAGCCTGTGGTTTTGCCCCCTATCCATGAGAAGCAAGCATACCAAAGCATTAATCACAGAATCACAAAGAGCAAGTTAGCAGATACATGCAGGCCAGAGCCAGAGTGACTCCATTTTGAGTTTGGATTTTACAATGGGAGTAGGTGTTATAAAGACAGACTTGGCCCTCTGCTCACTATTGCATGTATACTCTTACTAC
>PVHX01030482.1:0-15823 GCA_004024805.1 Geosciurus inauris | reverse complement strand
ATGCAACTTTTTTTTTAAGTGCTGGGGATTGAGTCCAGGGTCTTGCATGTGTTAAGTGTTATGTAACATTTATATCCTATTAGGTGTAATAAGTAATCCAGAGTAGATTTAAAGTATACAGGAATATGTGTGCAAGTTTTATGCAAATGTTATACCACCTTATACCGGGGACTTGAGCATTCTCTGAATTTAATCTTCAGTGGGTCCTGGAACCAATTCCTCATAAATACTGAGTGATGACTGTACATAAATACAACCCAAATTCTCTTGTATTTCTAATTCTTTGGAGGGCATTTCTATTTGGCTGTACAAAGCTTAAATCAACTTTAAAACACCCACAAATGAACTCATCTTGCTTAGTAACATTACCACTGACCAGGTCCTCTGTTGGAGAAGGCATTCTAAGAAGAGGGGAAGGATGTTTAGTGTACATTTCTGAGTTTGAATGTTTGATTCCCTTTTTGCACAGTACTGGTGTCCATTTTTAAGCAGTTCAAGATCATCAGCATGGAATCAGACACATGATTATGATCCTTATCTTAGTCCATTTTGTGTTTCTGTAATCGAATACTTCAGGCTGGATAACTGATAAACAATAGGAATTTATTTATTATGGTTTTGGAGAATGGGAAGTTCAAATACAAGGTGCGAATATCTGAGGAAGGGCTTCTTGTTATGTCCTACCATGGTGGAAAATGGAAGGCCAAAAGAGCAGAAGAGAGATGAGAGCCAGGGAGGGAAGTAGGGGCTGAACTTATCCTTTTATCTAGAACTTATTCCTGCAGTAAGGGCATTGATTCATTCATGAGGGCAGAGGCCCCAGGACCTCATCACCTCTTAATGGCCTCACCTCCTAACACCTCCTGACATTGTTGTATTGAATATGAAGTTTCTAACACATAAACTTTGAGAGACACATTGAAACCACAGCAACCCTTATATTCATCTCCTCCAGCAATCTTGCCTGACTCTATAACTTTGCTTGTGCTGTGTCCTCTGCCAAGAGTGCTGTTCTGTCTTTTGTGGTTATCTTCTAATTAACTCTCCCTAACCACACACTACCCTCTCCTCTCCACTTTCCCCAAGCTACTGAAACCCTTGTCCATCTCCTTTATAACAGGGCCGTGGCAATTAAAGGGCTTCCCTCAAGGGGAACGATGGGCCACTGGGTGGGATAGTGAAGTCAGATGGGTAAAAGTCTGGGGTAAAGGAGATTTCAAGTCCCACACTTCAGATCTGGTTCCTTGTTTATTTCATGTCACTTCAAGCTTAGAAGTTGTGAAGCACTTTGTCAAGGTGAAGTATGTGCAGACTGCAGACGGGAATACAGAGTTCTTTATTGCTTATTTGCCCTTGTTCATGCAGATTCTGTGCTCAGAATGCCAGGAGCATCAGGGTACTGGATCTGGAAAGGAGCTTATCCCACTACTATTTGCAGGTTGTGCCCTTTGCATTTTAGAATGAAACACTGAAGAGCAAGTGGCTCAGGTGTCTTCAATGCAAAATGAAGCCAAGCAAGATCACATATCCATTTCTTAATTCTGAGAAGTTATGGCATGACATCCATAGGAATTGGAGTTTTGCATTCAGAAGAGAAATCATTGCAACATTCTGAGTTTCTCAGGCATGTGGAAGTTTTGAAGGCAGTGTTTGTGTTTTTGAAGCTGTGAGCGGCTGACCTCTCACCTCCTCATGGCCAGAAAACAGACTGGCTTGGGCAGGGAAAGGGACACTTTAGAGACAGTAGCTATGACTCCAAACAATGCTTTAAACCCCAAAGTGTGACCAAGATCTTCCCAGTGTCTGAGTAGTTGTCTGTCTCCAGTCCACTCTCTCCAATCCTCACACTTATAAATATTTTGCTTCTGTGATTAAATTGGTATAGGACTACCACTCATGAAATCACAAGTGTGTTTTTCAAGTACTACTGTGCACTATACACTGCCCCTCTCGGCCTGACGTGTCCCATATTGTGACTCCACAACAGAGTCTCTGTGGGTCTCTGAGCATGCTGTGTCCTCCCTGGCCTCCTTTCTGGTCTTTGGTCTGGAATACCTGCTTCTTGTTTCTTCCTCATTCAATCTCTGAGGCTCTAATGGTAGCACAGGTGAGATTTCCTGTATCTTTCCTCTTGCCCTCAGCCCTATCCCTCCTAGGGTGGAGCAGGTGCTCCCTCTGTGGTCCCTGGCATCGCAGCAGCCCGCTGCCTTCCTTGTGATTATTGCTGTTTACAGGCTCCTGGGCGAGCAACGCCATGCCTGTCACCCAGAGGATAGTATTCTTTGAAATAAGGTGTGAACTAATGGCCAACACATGGAACAAAGACAGATTTGTGTCTAATGTTATTTTTCATCATTACTACATTATTTTAATTCTATAACATTTTTCTTTTTTGGTACTGGAGATTGAACCCAGGGGCACTCGACCACTGAGCCACATCCCCAGCCCTATTTTGTGTTTTATGTAGAGACAGGGTCTCACTGAGTTGCTTAGCACCTCGCCGTTGCTGAGGCTGGCTTTGAACTCGTAATTCTCCTGTCTCAGCCTCCCTAAGTGCTGGGATTACAGGCTTGCACCACTGCGCCTGGCTTCTATAACATATTTTAATATCAGGTATCACAAGTATTTTTCTAGTTCTTAGCTATTTCTGTTTATTTTCCCAAATGACTGATTATCTTCAAAGTGATTACAATGTATAGTCGTGGGTCACTTAACACTGGAGGTGCATTCTGAGAAATGAGCCATTAAGTGATTTTTTTTTGTCCTTGTGGAAACATCATGGAGAGGACTTTCACAAGTGTAGATACACAGCCTACTACACACCTAAGCTGTACAGTATATGCCATAATATGCAGTTTATCCTTGATGGAAACATAATTATGTGGCACATGACTGAATTTTGAATGGAACACAAGTACATCTATAGATTAATTTGAAGCAAATTTATGTCTTTACCATATTTCTTCCCACATCAACAAATAAAGCTCTGGTTGCCTAGTTCATTTTATCTCTCTTCTGTTTTTCTTATTCTTCTTAAATAATTTGCTTATTTCTTTCTTAAATTATTTTATAATGGTAAAGAATAGATAACCTAAAATTATCATTTTTGTCATTCTGAGTATGCATTGAGTTCTGTGGCTTTAAGTGCATTCACATTTCTGTGCAACTGCCACGATTTTTGAGCTCTGAAATTTTCCATTATCCCAAACTCTATACACATTCATCACTGACTTCCCATTCTCCTTTCCCTCCAGGCCCTAAAAAACACAATTCTACTCTTATTTTCTATGATTTGGCTTCTCTAGGCATCCATATAAGTGGAATCTTCTAGTATTTGTCTTTTTCTTCTCTGATTTAATCTGCTTAGTATAATGTCTCCCAGGGTCATCTGTGTATACCATGTGCCAGAATTTTCTTCCTTTTTAAGTTGACTCACATTCCACTGTATACATATACCTGATTTTGTTTTTCCATTTGTCCATCAATGACACCTGAGTTGCTTCTACCTTTCAGCTTTAGTGAATAATGCTGCTGTGCACACTACTTCATGAAGCATATCTCTTTTTAAGGATACTACTGGGCATTTTCTTGCTGCCCAAAGTGCAATATTTTTCTTTATAAATTCTAATTTTTTCCTAGTATCTAGGAAAGTTATTGGTGTTAGGATTTTTGTCCTGGATTCAGCTATATTACAAAGCATCAATATTGATTCTCATAATATTTGTTTATTCTTCTGAGCTTTCTAAATATATGAGAAAATCTTCTACAAATAAGACTATTTTCCTTTTGCCTTTTCCTTTCCTATATTTTCAGTTTACTCAGTTACACATATGTTTGTATTTGTAAGGGGGTCATGCCCTACATTGTATTTTTATTCCCAGGACTTAGCAAGAGCCAAAGCACCTAAACGTTGGTTAACAAGTACAGGTTGAGAGGCTCTGTTTTTCTCCTGTTGGGGCATGCTAAATGCTGCCCTGTGTTTCCAATTTCATTCCCTTTGTTTTGCACATATTTTGATAACTAACAATTACATGGTAACTTTCTCTCTTCAAACAACTCTGAGGAGCCATCCCAGCTCCAGAGTCTTCCATGGCTCCCAAATGAGACCTCTACTGAGATCCATCTCAGTCCAGCTTCTCTTTCTTCCCAGCTCTGTATACCTGTCTCCCTAGCACACTCTTCCATGAGCCTTTTGACTATGAATGTTCATTTCAGATTCTATATTTAGGGACCCCTAAGAGAGTGATGGAGTTGGAACTATAGCCAAATATTCTGCCCTTCTAACTACAGTGTGCATTTGACCTGCCAATCATTTGAGGGTGGGGTGGTTGTTGTCTAGGAGTTTTGATACATCTCTTCTCAGGATGATGCACTTCATGGTCCAAATGCTTTCAGCCCTGAAATTTGCTCATGGGTCCATGCCTCCTCTGGAAAGTGAACTGTTCTCAGAAATCTTACTTCATCCTAACTTTTAAATTTTAATTCCTCTTTCATCCTCAGTGCAATAAACAAAATCTCCATCTGTATTGGACTTCGTGAAACAGTTTCACTTACTAATGTCCTTTGATTCACATGATGTGGAAACCTCAGCAGGTAGTAGGAACTTATTTTACCAAATGAGGAATTAAGGAGAGGGGCAGTGGGGACAAGAAGCCAGATCTTGCAATTTTCAAGTAAATTTTCTTCCCATTGCATGATGAACTTCTTTTGAAACACTGGTGCTGGGACTGGAATTTAAGAAGTGTCACCTCAGAGGTACGTTACACAATTTAGGGCGTGTATATGCCTGCAAGTACAGGACTCTTGAGAAACACTGGCCGCATATTCTATCAACACAATTATCATTTGCAGCAAGTGGTGGGAGAGGTGTTCATAGAGTGGGGTGAATGGCATGCATTGTCCACAGGAGCCCATGCTTATCCCCTCCATCTTCTCCATCATTGTGTGGGCTCTTTGTTCTTGACCCTCTCTTTTTACCCACGTTAGACACTTCCCCACAGGGCTCCTTATGACTTATTACATGGGTTCTATGCCCTGGAAGGTGAAGAAGGCTAGAAAATGGATTGGTACTTTGAGCTTATGCACTTAAAGGCAGGCAGAGAAAGGGAATTGGAAATAGCCGATCAAGTTTTCAGACTGGGGTTTCTTCCTATTAGAGTCCATAGAGAGCTACAGATTCCATTTATCTCTAAGGTATAGATATCTGAGTTATGAATTTCTGGAGATGAAATTTCCATCACTTTCATGAGATTCCTACTGGGATCAGTGACTATGAACCATTGCAGTTCTTACATATGGGTGCTAGGTGTAAATGCAATGCTGCACAAGCCTGCACTGAAATCAAACACAGACCGTCTTGAGATTTATATGTCCTTTACTTTCTACCAAATTGGACAGCAGCCTAGTTCCTGTTTACATTCAATAAGAGTAAAACATAAAAGGATGAAAGATGATGAAATGGAGCACCTGAAAGCCAGGCAGGAGCCCACCTGCTAAGCCAGTCATTTAGTGAGCAGCAGGGATGGACTGTGGATAAAGGTACTGCAGGGAATGCCAACAGCCCAAGACAGCAGTCTCACATCCTGCCCACCCCACCTCACCCTTATAGCTAAGGGAAAGGGGATATATCCACTAAAAACAAGGGAAAATCTATTGAATACTAAATGGATGCCATAATTCATTCCAGCATGCAGAAACACCTTATTTTAAAAATAAGCTCACAGATTAACTCATAGTTAATATGCTTTTAAAACATGTGCAGGCTTATCAGCCAAGCCCAACAGGACATTTGCTAGAGCATTTGTTAGTTTTTAGAATACAGACACATAGAAAATAAAATGAAAAGTTACCTATAATCCTATCATGCAGACACCCATGGCCGACATTAAAAAGCCATCTCATTTTTGTAATCTTCAAATGGAACAGAAAGATGCAAAATGAAAAAAGTGGTAAAATCTCTTCACCCATCCTTCCTTCTATTCTGTTAAGCCTCTTCAGAGATATCCACTGTTAATAATTCCATGTGCTTTCTCCTAGGAAAAATTCAAATACTACCTTAACCTGCTTCTCATTCTCTCAGATATATGTGTGTACATATCTCTCACACATATATAGTTTTGTTTTTATAAAGAGCTCTATATAATTGCTGTGTATATGCTAAAAATGACAGAATTCAGTCAACACAGAATCAACATACTCTATATACCTTGCTTTCAATAAGATGATATATTCAAGAATTCAATTTTAACAAATCTCTCTTTTTCTCTCAAAAACTAAGATATATTTATGTATCTTTATTTGAGTTCCAAGGATTGAACCCAGAGGCACTTAACCACTGAGCCACATCCCCTGCCCTTTTTCATATTTTACCTAGAGACAGGGTCTTGCTTAGGACCTCACTAAGTTGCAGAGGCTGGCTTTGAACTTAAGATCCTCCTGCCTCAGCCTCCTGAGCTGCTAGGATTACAGGCATGTGCCTGGAATCAAATATATTTCTTTGTGCTTTTATGATGATGCTACAGTTCTTAACCATATGTCTTACTGCATATTGATGGTTTAATATCTGTGGTGTAAATTACTAATAGTGATTAGTGTTGGGGGAGGTCATGTGACCCAGTGCTGGCCAGTGAGATATGAGAAAGGATGTGCTAAGAAGTGTCTCGGGGAGCATACTCACATTTAAGATGCAGATATGAAGAGACATCTGTTCCAGAGGCTCTTTCTGGTTCTGAATGTGGTTGATGATGTGATGTCTGGATCTGTTGCAACCATTTTGCTACAAGCCTGCAATTGAAGCAATCTAAAGAGAGGTTAGAATATGAGATGCATAAGGAAGCAGAGTTGGATACCAGGACTTTCTGGAATCCTTTGCATTCAAGCTATTTTAAATAAGGAGATTTCTTTCACATGCAACTTTGTACTAGGTCCTGCTGCTTGTAAACTTTTCTTCTGTATTATTTTCTCCTTCCTTCACACCTTCAGGTTTCTTCCTGCTTGTGCAGCTGATAGATTTTTCTTCTCTCCCAGGCCCCTTTGCCCACTCTGCTCTTGCAAAAGTAGTGGAATCTTCTCACGTCATCATCAGAATAGGATTTTTCATGAAGCTAATGTTGTTTAAGTGCAAGGCTCCTCAAGAACCCCATGGAAGATTTGTATTTTGGTACCGGGGATTGAATTCTGGGGTGCTGGATCACTGAGCCACATCCCCAGACCTGTTTTGTGTTTTATTTAGAGAGAAGATCTCACACTGAGTTGCTTAGCACCTCGTCCTTGCTGAGGCTGGCTTTGAACTCGCGATTCTCCTGTCTCAGCCTCCCAGAGTGCTAGGATTATAGGCATGCTCCGCTGTGCTCATCCCATGGAAGATTTTGAGTGGAGCATGAGCAACACGTTTACTCAGCTATGTATTTTAGACAATTAAAAAGGAGCAATGTATTTCAACAGCATTGAATTAAGAATATTGTCTTTTTCTGCTCTGACTTCTCCCATCCCATTCTCCTGGAAGGAAGAAGCAGAATTCTTGGCATCTGGTTAATAGGAAGTTGAGTTGTGAATGTCTTCAACTTAGGGTTAGTGATATAGATTCCTGTGGCTTTCAGTCACTCCTTCGTGTGGTTACATTATCTCTGGTGGTCCAAGTATAGAAATGGTCTCCAGAGAGAGCTTAACACACACCTCATTTTTTACCCAAAAGAGTAGGGATGGAGGCTGTATCTTGATTGCAGTGTGTGCTCTAGCAGCTCACACTGAAAGTCCAATTAGCGGAGGAGAAACAAGGTTTACAATGCATGGAGACAGAATTTTGTGTGGGAAAAATTAATCCCATCACAAATGCTATAGTTTGGATCTTGAATGTCCTCCAGAGGCCATGTGTTGAAGGCTTGGTCTCCAACTCATGGTGGTGGGAGGTGGTGGAACCTTTAAGAGGTGAGGCCTTTAAGAAGGAAGTTAGGTCATGGGGGGTGTGCCCTTGAGGTGGATATTGAGATTTTGTCTCTCTCTGCTTTCAACTTCCATGAAGTAAGCAGCTCCTCCAACATGTGCTCCCACCATGATATACTGAACCATCCTAGGCCCAAAGCAATAGGATCAAATCATATGTAGGAAAGCCTCTGAATCAGTGAGACAATATAAATCTTTCCTTCTTTTAAGATGATTATCTCAGGCATTTCATCACAGCCATAGAAAGCTGACTAATGCAATAAAGATTAAAAATTATGAATGTTTTCTCTGATGAGTGGATACTAATCTATAAAGGAGGAGCATAGGATGAGTAGAGGAACTTTGGACTGGCCAAAGGGCAGAGGAGGGGAGGGAAGGAAGCATGGGGAGAGGGAAGATAATGGAATTAGATGGACATCACTACCTTAGGTACATTGCATGAATGGTGTGACCCTACTTTGTGTATAGCTAGAAATGTGAAAAATTGTGCTCCATTTGTGTATAATGAATCAAAGAGCATTCTGCTGTTATCTATAACTGATTAGAAAAATAAAAAACAGAAAAAAAGATTAAAAGTAGTGGATGGAAGATTTGGTTTCTATATATATAAGAATATAAACATATATTCTTTTTGTATAGAGAGCTCTCCCCTGGGTACACCTTGGATCAGGCAGAGTGTATCACATATCCAAGGGAATACCGCACTTATTCATGGTTCCCAGCCTTCAAGTAGATTCATTTCCTCTTTGTATGCCTTTTGTCTATGCTGAATTGAGGATGTTTCTAAACTCTGTAGTTTCAATCTTTTATCACTTATTTGTGACATTATTTTTGTTAAAGGAGTTCTTAAAAGAGGTGTAATATTTCCTAAATATGACCTGTTTAAGGATCCTTCTTTATGTTACTTACAAGGATGGGTGGCTTCAAGATACAGTCAGGTGCCCTTTTCTTGTCACAGTGGATAAACCTGTCCCTGTGATAACCTCCATGTGACACTGGGACAGTTATGAAACCTCATGTGGTGGTGGCTTGTTTGTGTCTAGTAACATTCAAACTGTATGCAGAATTGGGGAATAGGCTTACATATCTTTTCTTCCACATCCTGGACCAATTATGGAAGTTTAGGAGTGATTATGACAATCTCAGAGTATAATAGGATAGCCTCAATTTTATTAAGATAATTTTCAATTAGTGATTATTAAGAAGTCAGTTATTGGGGGATCAGATTTAATATAAGAGGCAGCAATGCTTTGTGTGATCTGAAAATACTTTAATTTAACCACATCTTTTCTAAAACAAGCCCTGTTAGTAGAGTGAGATTCACTCTATGCCCCATAACTGGTGGTAATACTGTCATGGATAATAATATTGATGGGGTCAATAATCATAACCTGCCACCATGATTTGTCAGACGATTCTGTGTGAGTGTTTTATTGTTCAGTGAGGAAGGCATGGGTGGCAGGTGTGACTTTGGACTCTGAATTCTAACATTTTCCCCATGTCATTATGGTCTCTTGGTCATCCTCTCTTAGCATCAGGGTCTGCATCTGTGGAAGAGCACAGCACTTCTGCCCACCTAAGCAAAAAGAGTAGATGAGGTGATGGACATAGAACACAGTGTTGTGTCAGCATATTGCCCCTGCTCACTACGGGGTTGGTGTTATTTTTCATGTTCAAGTTTTGCTTGTAAAATTCGAGCATATTATTTAAATAGCATTTTATTTCCTTTAATATGCAGTCTAACCAGGGGCATAATTGTTCATCTCTTGGGAAAATCTTTTCAGTCCAAGTAAGTCTCAGTTTCGTTAATTCTGTTTTTCTCAATGTCTTCCTATGAGTCAAGATGAATATTACTATTACTGACCCCACTCCAGTGTTTTCCACTTCTATGCAAAGCATCCAGAATGCCATTGCTGAAATTCTGAGCCATGGAAGATAGTTGAGATTAAATAATTACTAACTAATTGACAAGCTCATTAAGACAGTGTAACTAAATTCTTGGGTGGAGTGTAGGGGCCAAAGGGAGAAGATGTCAAGGGATTGACTTTGGATCAGACCTAGATAAGGGCTGTTATTTTGGGTGTGTGGGGGTGGGTCTGAGCTGAGGGCCTGGAGGAGATCCTGCCTTAGATGTTATTATGTCTTCTGACAAGGTACCACTTTGTTTAGATGTTCTTGAGTTTTCAATTTAAAACCACATAGAATCTAATTAAAAACTGGCCCTGGATGCCTAGTGCCACCATGTTCATTCAACATAATACTGAAGTTCGAGCCAAAGCAATCAGGCATCAGTGAGAAACAAAGGATATCCAGACTGGAAAAGAAAAGTCAAATTGTCACTGTTTGCAAATGACAGGATCTTATACACAGAAATTTGCAAAGACTTCATCAAAAAACCACTAGAACAAATAATGGATTCAGCAATGCTGAAGGATGCAAAATCAATGCACAATAATCTGTTGCACTGTTATATATCAACAGCCAATTATTTGAAACAAATCAAGAAAGCAATCCCATTCACAATACCTATAAAATACTTAAGAATAAATTTGACCAAAGAGGTGAAAGATCTCTATAATACGAACCGTAAAACACTGATGAAAGCAATTGATGAGGAAACACACATGGGTAGGGGTCGGGGAAGACATCCAATGTTTATGAATTGCAATAATCAGTTAGTCAGTATTGTTAATTGTTCATACTGTCCAAAGAAATCTACATATTCAGTGCAATCCCTATCAAAATGTCAATGATGTTTTTCACAGAAAGATGTTCTAAAATTTGTATGGAGTCACAAAAACAAACAAAAAAATCAACAACAACAACAACAACAACAACAAAAATAACTCCCAAAAAACAAATATCAAAGCAATCTTGAGCAAAAATAACAAAGCAGGAGGCATTATACTATCTGATTTCAAAATATACTACAAAGCTATATTAATCAAAACAGTATGGTACTGGTATAAAAATAGACACATAAATCAATGGAACAGAATAGACAGCCTAGAAGGAAACCCATGGATGTAAAATCAACTGATTTTCAACAAAAATACTAAGAGCATCCATTGGAGAAATGGCAGTCTTTTAATATATGATGCTAGGAAAACTGGATATTCACATTCAGGAGAATGAAACTAGACTCTTATTTTTCACCAGTTATGAAACATAATTAAAAATGTAAAAACTTAAATGTAAGACCTAAAACTATAAAACTACTAGAAGAAAACATAGGGGAAATGCTTCAAGATATTAAAATGGGCAAGTATTTTTAGACAAGATCCCCAATGAACAAGCAGCAAAAGAAAAAATAAACTAATATGACTATATCCAACTTAAAATCTTTTGCACAGAAAGAAAGCAATCAAGAGTGAAGAGACAATATACACAATGGAAGGAAATATTTGCAAACAATACATATGACAGGAGGTTACTATCCAGAATTTATAAGGAATGAAAAAAATTAGTAGTAAAAAATTGAATAACCCAATTAAAAAATGGGAAATAGACTTAAATAGACATTTCTCAAAAGAAGGTATGCAAATCACCATTGGCTACTAAAAAATGCTTGACATCATTAATCACGAGGGCAAACCAAAACCACAATGAGATATCATGTCACCCATCAAGAAAGCTATTATTAAAAAGAGAGAAGATAATAAGTGCTAAAGATGTTAAGGAGAAAAGAACAGTTGTACACTGTTCATGGGAATGTAAATTAGTACAGTCATTATGGAAAGTGATATAGAAGTGCTTAAAAAATTAACAGTAGAATCACCATATGATCCAATTACTGAAATGATGAGTTCTACAACAGAGAGTTTACTCACAAGGCAGCTAAATGAGGAGAAGGGAGAGCAAATCTGAAATCCACCTTCCTGAAGACAGGGTTAAGGGATGTTGAGATAAAGAGCAGGATGGTCTAAGGTGTGTGGAAAGGTGATTGGAGATTAGGAAAAGTGAAGTAATTGGTGGTCTGCATGTGCATAATTTTCATGGCTCTTCATAAGTTGTATGTTCAGAAAATGACAGCATTAGCATGATCTTAGGGATGATCTTTTTCTCTTTAATGTCAAAGAAGTCACCCAACAGAAATTTGTATAGGTTTAAGTGAAGGGGTGGTGAGTTCACAGTTTTGAGGAGCTGCCCCAATTCCTGAAAAACAGCTCAGGCGGTCCTCACCATCATTAAACCCCCATGTCAGAGGTATTGTCTTCAAATAGGGTAGTGGGGGTCTAATGACATATTGCTTAGCTATGTGGCCTCTAAATTGGTGACTTTTAAATTCAACTAAAATCAAGTAACTAGCAAGGGAAGATAGAGGCTTTATTCAGGTTTTCCCTCTGTTTCAAAAGGCCAACAGAATGGACGTTTTGGGCAAGACTCTGTGTCTTCTCTTCTGATCAGGAAAATAAGTTTACAAATATCACTCTGACAACTGCTTGCTTGGAGGATGGGTGACCTAAGTCATCTTTGCTGGACTTTAGAAGCCTTTCAGTGTCACAATGTTCTCACTTGAATATTTCTAATTTTTCTCCCAATTCAGCTCATATTTAAGTAGCATTTATTGAGAGCCTGAAAGATGTCAAGCTCTGCTCTCAGCTTGCACATCATTTTCCACTTAACTTGAATATATATTTAAATAAGGCAGAAAGCAACATAATTTTTACTTGGGAAAATACAGCCTTCCTCCATTGAATTACACATTGCTCATAAAATAGTAGTAAGTCAAAAACTATGCTCTTGACAACATTCTTGATTTTCCTGAGCTTGGGGAATTAAAATAAAATTATATTGACAGCTCTGTATTAAGCATCTCCTTCATTTGAGAGACAGCTGTAGGGGTGATGTGCATGGATGTGTGATATAAATCAGTTCTATTCTCAACAAGTGTTCATCACGGTTCCAGACCTAAAATGGGGATGCATGATGGGATTAATTGTCAAGTAACAACAGTAGCAATGATGAGGAGATGTCCAGCAGTTGCTGGGTGCCTCCTGTGAATTGTACTCTGTGCCAAACACTGTGTCTGCTCAGTTCTTCAATCCTTATAACATCTGAGTTTCTACATCTCTCAGTCAAGGAGGCCACAGGGAAAGGAGGAAGGACTAAGGAGGCATTTCAGTAAGACATGTAGAGAGTGCTTGGAAGCTACTATAGAGCCACTGAGGAAGGAAGAATACTGTTTGCCATGCAGAACAGGAACTTCAACAAGCTGTCAACTGCAGAAAAGTCCATTTGGAATGAGAAGAAACTGTCAGCAAAGTAAACATCCCTGACTCTGATTTTTTTTTAAAAGCAGCAAATGAGCATTAATGCTTCAGGAACAGCGCTACGTCTGCAAACTATGATCCAAGAAACCTACGTAAATGTTATGCCTTGATGAAAGTTTTCAAATAAATCCTTATTTATTGCAATGAGTGGAGCAGGTAGTGAAAACTGAGACAGAAACTTGGTACAGCAGGTCATTCTTCTGTAGACCACAAAATTCAATTTAGTTTTATTAGTTACTATGCATAGGTCTCTCCATGTGTAGAGATATATCAGCTATAATTAGTTAAATATAATATTTATGGTCATTGGGGATCCAGCTCCATAGTGTTACTTATAATACCTTGGAAAAACAAAGAAGACTTCTATGGGAGAAAAATATTTAATATCTCCTATTTTTTATTCTGGAAGGACCTGAGAATTCTTTGGTTTCTCCTAATATTCTACAGTATGGTGCTTTCCTTACATTTGCCCTGAGACTTGCTCTCAGGGTATACCATCAGGATGCAAAAAGATTCCTCCGTGGGGCAGGAGGGTCATCTGTCACATAGTTTATTTCAGACTGTAAGAAGAATTCACGTGCCTGGCTGATGTAGGTAGTATCTTAAAAATGGATAGAGGATAGGCTAGGGATATAGCTCAGTGTCAGAGCACTTGCCTTGGCATGTGCAAGGTCATAGGTTCAATCCCTACTGCTGCAAAATTTTTTTTTTTGTAAAAATCAACCAAATTATATTGTTCTGTTATGTACATGTATGAATATGTAATGATGAATCCCACTAATATATGTAATTATAATGGACCAAAATAAAATTAAAATAAAAAAAGAATGGATGGAGAGAAATGCTTCCTGATAATTGTCTGAAGGAAGTTGTTGTTAATCATACAGAGAGCCAGGTGCAGTGGTACACACCTGTAATCCCAGTGGCTCAAGTGGCTGAGGCAAGATGATTGCAAGTTCAAAGCCAGCCTCAACAACATGGCAAGGCCCTAAGCAATGCAGTGAGATCGTGTCTCAAAGTAAAAAATATGCTCAGTGGTTAAGCATCCCTGGATCAATCTCCAGTACAAAAACAAAAACAAAAAAAATTACAATCTAGGAGAGGTACCCTGGGTAGAATCTGGTTCAAATCCAGCCCACTTGACTCTAAAGAATGTATGGTAACACTATTGGTGGGACTGCAAATTGGTGCAACCACTTGGAAAGCAGTACGGAGATTCCTCAGAAAACTTGGAATGGAACAACAATTTGACCCAGTTATCCCCCTCCTTGGTATGTACCCCAAAGGCTTAAAATTAGCATGCTATAGTGTAGTGACCCTGCCACATCAATGTTTATAGCAGCTCAATTCACAATAGCTAAACTATGGAACCAGACTAGGTGCCATTTCAACAGATGAATGGATAAAGAAAATGTGGTGTGTACACACAATGGAATATTACTCAGCCATAAAGAGAAATGAAATTATGGCTTTTTCCAGTGAATGGATGGAATTGGAGATTATCATGCTCAGTGAAATAAGCCAATCCCAAAACACCAAAGTCTGAATGTTCTCCCTGATTGTGGATGCTAACTCACAATAAGGTGGAGGGCATAGAGAAAAATAGAAATACTTTCAATTAAACAAAGGGGAATAAAGGGAAGGGGGGGAATGGGAGTAGGAAAGTTAGAGAATGAATCAGCCATTACTTTCCTATGTGCATATATAAATACATGACCAATGTAATTCCACATAATGTACAACCAGAAGAAAGGGAAGTTGTACTCCGAATATGTAAAATATGTTGAAATACATTCTCTGTCATGTATAAAAAAAGAAAAAGAACAAATAAATTGCAAACTAAAAAAGGAACATATGGTAAAACATTATTTAATTTATACATCTTTAAGTTATGGTGTGTTAACACTTGACTTTTCTGTTGGAAGAGAGAAAAATGTAATTTATTTTCTTTTTTTTATCTATTTTATTTTATTTTTTTGTTTTTATTGAATTTTAATACATAACAGAAAAAAACAAATTTTCAGAAGCTGTACACACTGTTCACTGAAAACATTTGTTGAGGCAAATAGAAAAAAACTTGTTACAATCATAATTTTTCTAACTTTGCACAAAATTATAAGCAGATTACATTCTTCATATTAAACATCTTTATATGCACTTTCAATGAACAGTATATATATATATATATATATATATATATTTTTTTTTTATCAACTATCTTTACTATACCCATTCCCCTTACCTGCCCCCCGCCTCCCCCTGGTCGCGTCCAGTATTTCTCTATTTCTCTTATGTTTCCCATTCCCACCTCCCTTATTATTCAGCATCCACCAATCAGAGAGACCATTCGGCATTTGGTTTTTTGGGATTGGCTTACTTCACTTAGCATAATGCTTTCCAGTTCCATCCGTTTGCCTGCAAATGCCATAATTTTATTCTCTTTTATTGCTGAATAATATTCCATTGTGTATATGTACCACAGTTTCTTATCCATTCATCTATTGAAGGACATCTGGGTTGCTTCCACAGTTTTGCAATTGTGAATTGTGCTGCTATAAACATTGAAGTGGCTGCTTTACTGTAGTGTGCTGTTTTTAAGTCTTTAGGGT